>WNYA01001328.1:67021-78530 GCA_019512145.1 Engystomops pustulosus | reverse complement strand
GGCCTAGCCCACGTCACCCGCCGGATACGAGGCCCCTCCATATTACTGTGTGTTTAACAGTAATGTAGACGGTTCCCCATCGGTAATCTGCAGGAGGGTAATTGAATTTGTCGTAAAGTTCGGACGGTTCAGCCGTCTCTTTCTATGCCAGGAGGGGTCCACAGCGAGAGTCTAAGGCGGGGATAATGAATGCAAAGTCTCCCCAGACACACGCGAACCTACGAGGTGGGGGCATCATTACTCGAGATCAGGGAAAATACAGAAAGGGATTCTTTGGGGGGATTTAACCCCATCTGCTGGCTGGAAATATCTGGGCTCTGCCGCCTGATTTGGCAGCCGGTGCCGCAAGGCAGTTCTACATCAGATCTAGCCCAGTGTAGCCCCGGTCAGTTACCACCCCTTCATGCCACTCATGCCCACCTGGGGGTAATTGGTGACCAATTGCGAATATTTAAAATGGTAGAACCTCCTTCCTCTAGGTGTAGACGATGACCCCTGTCTATGGTGATGGTAGAACCTCTTCCTCTAGGTGTAGAGGATGGACCCCCTGTCTATGGTGATGGTAGAACCTCCTCTCCTCTAGGTGTAGAGAATGCCCCGTGTCTATGTGATGTGTAGAACCCCTCTCCTCTAGGTGCAGAGGATGCTGCCTCCTGTCTATGGGATGGTTAGAACCTCCTCTCCTCTAGGTGTAGAGGATGCCCCTGTATATGAGGTATGATGGTAGAACTCCTCTCCTTAGGTGTAGAGGATGCCCCCTTGTCTATGGTGATGGTAGATCCTCCTTCCTCTAGGTGTAGGGATGACCCTGTCTATGGTGATGATTGTGTAGAACCTCCTCTCCCTAGGTGTAGAGGATGCCCCTGTCCGTGCTGTGGTTAGAAGCTCCTCTCCTCTAGGTGTAGAGGATGTCCCCTCTCTATGTTGATGGTAGTAGAAGAACCTCCTATTCCTCTAGGTGTAGAGGATGCCCCTGTCTATGGTGATGGTTAGAACCTCTCTCCTCTAGGTGTAGACTGTTAGACTCAGGATGCTCCTGTCTATGGCGATGGTTTTAGAACCTCCTCTCCTCGAGTGTAGAGGATGCCCCCTGTCTATGGTGGGTGGTAGACCCCCTTTATCTAGGTGGTAGAGGATGCCCCCTGTCTATGGTGATGGTAGAACCTCCCTCTCCCTCTAGGGTAGACTGTAGACTCAGGAGCTCCTGTCTATGGTGAGTGGTAGTTTAGAGAGTATAGAAGTCTTCTCCTCTAGGTGTAGAGGATGCCCCCGTCTATGGTGATGGTAGAACCTCCTCTCCTCAGGTGTAGAGGATGCGCTCCGTCTATGGTGATGGTGTAGAATCTCCTCAAGGTGTAGAGGATGCCCCCTGTCTATGGGGTGGTAGATAATCCTTCCTCTAGGTGTAGAGGATGCCCCCTGTCTATGGTGATGGTAGGACCTCCTCTCCTCTAGGTGTAGAGGATGTCCCCTGTCTATGTGTGATGATAGAACTCCTCTCCTCTAGGTGTAGAGGATGCCCATGTCTATGGTGATGGTAGAGCCTCTCTCCTCTAGGTTGTAGAGGATGCCCCCTGTCTTTGGTGATGGTAGTAGAACCTCCTCTCCTCTAGGAGTAGAGGATGCCCCCTGTCTATGGTGATGGTAGAACCTCCTTCTAGGTCTAGAGCGATGCCCCCTGTCTATAGTGATGGTTAGAACCTCCTTTCCTCTAGGTGCAGAGGATGGTCCCCTGTCTATGTTTGGTGGTGGAACCTCTTCCTCTAGTGTAGAGGTGCCCCCTGTCTATGGGATGGTAGAACCACCTCTCTTCTAGGTTAGGTGCCCACTGTCTATGTGAGTGGAGAACCTTCTCTTAGGTGTAGGGATGCCCCTGTCATGGTGATGGATAGAACCTTTCTCTCTAGGCGCGAGGATGCCCCCTGTCTATGGTGATGGTTAGCACCTCCTCTCCTCTAGGATGTAGAGGATGCACCCTGTCTATGGTGATGGTAGAACCTCCTCGCTCCTATAGGCGCAGAGGATGCACCCATGTCTATGGTGATGGTAGGAACCTCCTCCTTTAGGTGTAGAGGATGCCCCCTGTCTATGGTGATGGTAGAACTCCTCTCCTCTAGGTGTAGAGGATGCCTCCTGTCTATGGTGATGGTGGATCCTCCTCTCCTCTAGGTGTAGAGGATGCCTCCTGTTTATGGTGATGGCAGAACCTCCTCTCCTCTAGGCGCAGAGGATGTCCCCGGTCTATGGTGATGGTGGAACCTCCTCTCCTCTATGTGAAGAGGTGCCCCTGTCTATGGTGATGGTAGAACCTGGCTCATTCTCTAGGTGTAGAGGATGTCCCTGTCTATGGTGATGGAGTAGAAAACTCCTCTCCTCTAGGTGTAGAGGATGCCCCCTGTCTATGGTGATGGTAGAACCTCCTCTCCTTAGGTGTAGAGATGCCCCCATGTCTATGGTGATGGTAGAACTCCCTCTCCTCTAGTGTAGAGGATGCCTCCTGTCTATGGTGATGGTAGAACCTCCTCTCATCTAGGTGTAGAGGATGCCCCCTGTCTATGGTGATGGTAGAACCTCCTCTCCTCTAGGTGTAGAGGATTGCCCTGTCTATGGTGATGGTAGATCCTCCTCTCCTCTAGGTGTAGAGGATGCTCGCGTCTATGGTGATGGTATAATCTCCTCTCCTCTAGGTGTAGAGGATGCCTCCTTGTCTATGGTGGATGGTGGAACCTCCTCTCCTCTAGGTGTAGATGATGCCTGTCTATGTGTGATGGTGGAACCTCACTCTCCCTCTAGGTGTAGAGCATGACCCCCGTCTATGGTGATGGTAGAACACTCTCTCCTCTAGGTGTAGAGGATGCTCCTGTCTATGGTGATGTAGTAGAAATAGAACCTCTTCTCTCTAGGTGAGAGGATGTCCCCGTTATGGTGATGGTAGACACTTCTCCCTCTAGGGGTGTAGAGGATGCCCCGATGCTAGGTGATGGAGATCCTCCTCTCCTCTAGGTGTAGAGGATGCCCCTGTCTATGGTGATGTGTAGAACCATCCTCTACCTCTAGGGTGTAGAGGATGCCCCTGTCTATGGTGATGGTTAGAACCTCCTCTGCTCTAGGCGCAGAGGATGTCCCCTGTCTATGGTGATGGTAGAACCTCCTCTCCTCTAGGTGTAGAGGATGCCCCCTGTCTATGGTGATGATAGATCCTCCGCTCCTCTGGTGTAGAGGATGCCTCTGTCTATGGTGATGGTAGAGAACCTCCTTCCTCATAGGTGAGAGGATGCCCCACTGTCTATGGTGATGGTAGAATCGCCTCTCCTCTAGGTGCAGAGGATTGCCCATGTCTATGGTGATGGTAGAACCTCCTCTCCTCTAGGTGTAGAGGATGCCCCTGTCTATGGTGATGTAGAACCTCCTCTCCTCTAGGTGTAGAGGATGCCCCGTCTATGGTGAGGTGAGTAGTAGAACCTCCTCTCCTCTAGGTGTAGAGGATGCCCCCTGTCTATGGTGATGGTAGAACCACCTTTCCCTAGGTGTAGAGGATGTCCCTGTCTATGGTGATGTAGTTGAACTCCTCCTCTAGGGTAGAGGATTGCCCCCTGTCTATGGTGATGGTAGAACCTTCTCCTCTAGGTGTAAGGATGCCCCATGGTCTATGGTGATGGTAGAACCTCCTCTCTCTAGGTGTAGAGGCATGCCCCCTGTCTATGGTGATGGTAGTAGAACCATCCTCTCCTCTAGGCGCAGAGGATGCCTCCTGTCTTATGGTGATGGTTAGAACCTCCTCTCCTCTAGGGTGTAGAGGATGCCCCCTGTCTATGGTGATGGTAGGAACCTCTCTCCTCTAGGTGTAGAGGATGCCCCCTGTCTATGGTGATGGTAGAACATCCTCTCCTCTAGGCGCAGAGGATGCCTCCTGTCTATGGTGGATGGTAGAACCTCCTCCTCTAGGTGAGTGAGGATGCCCCCTGTCTATGGTGATGGTAGAACCTCCTCTCCCTAGGCGCAGAGGATGCCTCCTGTCTATGGTGGAGGAGAACCACCTATCCTCTAGGTGTAGAGGTTGCCCCCTGTCTATGGTGATGGTTAGAACCTCCTCTCCTCTAGGTGTAGAGGATATCCCCTGTCTATGGTGATGGTGGAACCTTCTTCCTCTAGGTGTTAGAGGATGCCCCTGTCTTTGGTGATGGTAGAAACCCTCTCCTCTAGGTGTAGAGGATGCCTCCTGTCTATGGTGATGTAGACATCCTCTAGGTGCAGAGGATGCCTCCTGTCTTGGTGATGGTTAGAACCTCCTCTCCTCTAGGTGTAGAGGATGCCCCCTGTCTATGGTGATGGTAGAACCTCCTCTCTCTAGGTGTAGAGGATGCTCCTGTCTATGGTGATGGTAGAACCTCGCTCTAGGTTGCAGCGGATGCCTCCTGTCTATGGTGATGGTAGAACCTCCTCCTCTAGGTGTAGAGGATGTCCCTGTCTATGGTGATGGTAGAACCTCCTCTCCTCTAGGTGTAGAGGATGCCCCTGTCTATGGTGATGGTAGAACCTTCTCTCCTCTAGGTGTAGAGGAAGTCCCTGTCTATGGTGATGGTAGAAACTCCTCTCCTGTAGGGTAGAGGATGCCCCCTGTCTATGGTTGATGGTAGAACCTCCTTCCTCTAGGGTGTAGAGGATGCCCTGTCCGTGCTGATGGTAGGAAGCTCTCTCCTCTAGGTGTGAGGATGTCCCCTCTCTATGGTGATGGTTATAACCTCTTCCTCTAGGTGTAGAGGATGTCCCGTCTATGGTAATGGTAGAACTACCTCTCTTCTAGGCGCAGAGGATGCCTCCTGTCTATGGTGATGGTAGAACCTCTTCTCCTCTAGGTGTAGAGGATGCCCCCTTGTCCTGGTCACAGTCCTAGGTATAAAAAGATCTTTGGAGAGATCCTTGTACTGTCCGTTCAGGTATTTGTACATTGTAAGAGGTCTCCCTCATTGTCTTTTCTCTAAACTTAATAATCCACAAATTTTGTAATCTGTCATTGTATTCTAATCCCCCAATTCCCCTAATAATCCTGGTTGCTCTCCTGTGCACTGTTCCATCTCTACTATATCCTTTTTATACACTGGTGCCCAAAACTGTACACAATGGGGTCATTTATAAGGGCCCGATCGTGTTTTCCCGACGTGTTACCCGAATATTTCCAATTTGCGCCGATTTTCCCTGTATTGCCCGGGATTTTGGCGCACGCGATCGGATTGTGGCGCATCGGCGCCGGCAATGCGCGCGCGACGGAAAGGATGGGGCGTGGCCCCGAGCGAAAAACCCGACGTATTCGGAAAAAAAACGCCGCATTTAAGAAACAGAAAATCTGTCGCGGAGCTGCACTTCCATCACTCAGCCCGAGCAGGTGAACTCAGCGTGTTCTGATGCTTTTCAGCGCTGTGGACGACGGAGGAGGAACTGCCTTAATAAATCCCGGCCGGACCCGAATCCACCGCAGAGAAGGCGCGCGGATCGCGAACGGACCGGGTAAGTAAATCTGCCCAATATTCCATGTGTGGTCTGACCAGCGATTTGTATAAGGGCAAAAAATGTCTTTATCATGAGAATCTATTCTTCTTGATTAATCCCATGATTGTATTTGCTTTAGCAGCAGGCCGCCTGGCTCTGGTTACTAAATAAGTTTACCATCCACCAATACCCCCAAGTCCTTTTCAGCTCCAGTTTTACCAAGTAATGACTGTTAGAAAAATAATCTACTTTTTGTTCCATGGCCCAGTGCAAACTTTACATTTATTACATTACACCTATCAGCCATTTCTTTGTCCACAAATCCCTCTGTAATGCTAAACTAGCATCAGTATTTATACTTTACACAGCTTAGTATCTTCTGCAAATATTGAAACTTGACTGTGTAAACCCACTACAGAGGTCATTAATAAAAATATTAAAAAGAAAGTGGCGCCAATACTGACCCCGTGGCACTCCACTGGTAACATCAACCCAATTGAGAAGTGCCATAATGACCACCTCTGTTTTCTACTCACTAAGCCAAATACTACCCAAATTACACAGATTTTCTCATATTCCCAGACAGTCTCATTTTATATACCAACCTTTTTATGTGGCACGGTTGTCAAATGCTTGTGAAAAGTACCAGATGATACAACATCCCATGGCGTTCCCCAGGTCCAGTCTGGAACTTACCTCCTCGTAGAAAACCAATCAGATTAGTCTTGACAGGACCGATCTCTCATAACCAATGCTGATGCTGGGTTATAAGGTGGTGGCACAGTGAGATACTCCAGGATAGCATCTCTAATAAACCCCTCAAATATTTCCCACCACAGCATTAGACTCAGGGTTGTCGTTACCAGGATCGCTTTTTGATCCTTTTTTGTATATTGGTACCACATTTGCTATGAGCCAGTCCTTTGGAACATAACCAGTACGGTCTGTCTATCACGGTACATAGTTCATGCAGAACCCAGGGGTGTGCGCCATCTGGCCCCGGTGATTTTTCTATCTTAGTGGTTGACGAGGACTGCACCATATCTCTTCTGGGTGTAAACTGTTGACATTCCAAAAGACTTTACATTATTCCTCATGTGTCTTCCCCAGGGGATTTTCCTGGGTAAAGACAGTTGAGAAGGCGACATTCAGTAGATTGGCCATTTCCTCATCTCCTTCTACCATGACCCCCATGTTACTCCTAAGAGTGTTATGGGGGAATGTGGGGGTCAGTGTTATGGGGGGGTATGGGGGTCAGTGTTAGGGGGGATGTGGGGGTCTAGTGTTATGGGGGATGTGGGGGTCAGTGTTATGGGGGGATGTGGGGGTTCAGTGTTATGGGGGGATGTGGAGGTCAGTGTTATGGGGGGATGGGAGGTCAGTGTTATGGGGGGGTGGGGGTCAGGTAGGGGGGATGTGAGGGTCAGGTTAGGGGGGATGTGGAGGTCAGTGTTATGGGGCTGTGGGGGTCAGTGTTATGGGGAGGAGTGGAGGCAGTGTTATGGGGGCTGTGGGAGTCAGTGTTATGGGGGCTGTGGAGGTCAGTGTTATGGGGAGGTCAGAGTTATGGGGGATGTGGGGGGTCAGTGTTTGGGGGATGTGGAAGGTCTGTAATGGGGGGGCTGTGAGAGGTCAGTGTTATGGGGGCTGTGGGTGGGTCAGTGTTATGGGGGATTGTGGAGGTCAGTGTTATGGGGGGTGGTGGGGGTCAGTGTTAGGGGGATGTGGAGGTCAGTGTTATGGGGGCTGTGGATGGTCAGTTATGGGGGATGTGGGGGGTACATTTATGGGGGGGTCTGAGGAGGTCCGTTTTATAGCCTGCCCATAATAGACAACTGGCCTTCTATATATTTCATCTAAAAAATTTGAACAACAAGTCTGAGCCTCCCCAAGAAGTTTAATTTTACAAAGAATAAGGGTGATATTAAAGATCCCGGTCGGAGTTATAATATATCAGGAATTGTAGTATAGGAAATCCCTTTTATATTTTCACATCTTATGTACTTGTAGTCATGAATCTCCTCTAGAGGAGTATTTTTGCAGCCAAATTTCCATCCGTTGTCGTGACTGCATTTGCTTTTCCTATTATGTTTTTTAAAAGCAGCATTCTTGATGCCATTATTACCCTACCACAACAAAAAGATGCAATAGTCGATTAAATTTAATGTAGGCACAATGTACTCAATGAGAAGAGGGAGAAAAGCAGAACAACATCGATCAACACAATCTGTCAGTCGCGCGCGACAAAGAAGTACCAGCAGCGGTGAACAACGCCATTTGAATTAAAGGGATGTTCCATATAAACTGTATAAAAATCACCAGCAGAATAGTGAGTGCAGACTCGGGGTATAATGCAGGAGTGGAACTCAGGATCAGTACAGGATAAGTAATGTCATGTATGTAACAGTGACGCACCAGCAGCAGAATAGTGAAGTGCAGCTATGGAGTATAATACAGGATGTAACTCAGGATCAGTACAGGATAAGTAATGTCATGTATGTACACAGTGACTGCACCAGCAGCAGAATAGTGAGTGCAGCTCTTGGGGTATAATGCAGGATGTAACTCAGGATCAGTACAGGATAAGTAATGTCATGATATGTACACATGACTGCACCAGCAGCAGAATAGTGAGTGCAGCTCTGGGGATAATACAGATGTAACTCAGGATCAGTACAGGATAAGTAATGTATGTATGTACACAGTGACTGCACCAGAGCAGCAGAATAGTGAGTGCAGCTCTGGAGTATAATACAGGATGTAACTCAGGATCAGTACAGGATAAGTAATGTCATGTATGTACACAGTGACTGCACCAGCAGAATAGTGAGTGCAGCTCTGGGGTTAATACAGGAAGTAACTCAGGATCAGAACAGGATAAGTAATGTCATGTATGTACACAGTGACTGCACAGCAGCAGAATATGTGAGTGCAGCTCTGGAGTATAATACAGATGTGTAACTCAGGATCAGTGCAGGAAAGTAATGTCATGTATGTACACAGTGACTGTACCAGCAGCAGAATAGTGAGTGCAGCTCTGGTATAATACAGGATGTTAACTCAGGGTCAGTACAGGATAAGTAATGTCATGTATGTACACAGTGACTGCACCAGCAGCAGAATAGGAGTGCAGCTCTGGGGTATAATACAGGATGTAACTCAGGATCAGTACAAGGATAGTAATGTCATGTATGTACACAGTGACTGCACCAGCAGCAGAATAGTGAGTGCAGCTCTGGGGTATAATACTGGATGTAACTAGGATCAGTACAGGATAAGTAATGTCATGTATGTAAACTGTGACTGCACCAGCAGCAGATAGTGAGACAAGTCTGGAGTATAATACAGGATGTAACTCAGGATCAGTACAGGATAAGTAATGTCATGTATGGTACAGTGACTGCCACAGCAAGCAGAATAGTGAGTGCAGCTCTGGAGTATAATACAGGAAGCAACTCAGGATCAGTACAGGATAAGTAATGTCATGTATGTACAGTGACTCACCAGCAGCAGAATAGTGAGTGCAGCTCTGGGTATAATAAATGATGTAAACTCAGGATCAGACAGGATAAGTAATGTCATGTATTGTACACAGTGACTGGCCCGCAGCAGAATAGTGAGTGCAGCTCTGGGTATAATACAGGAGTAAACTCAGGATCAGGTACAGGATAAGTAATGTCATGTATGTACACATGACTGCACCAGCAGCAGAATAATGAGTGCAGCTCTGGGGTATAATACAGGATGTAGAACTCAGGATCAGTACAGGAATAAGTAATGTCATGTATGTACACAGTGACTGCACCAGCAGCAGAATAGTGAGTGACAGCTCTGGGGTATAATGCAGGATGTAACTCAGGATCAGTACAGGATAAGTAATGTCATGTATGTACACATGACTGCACCGCCAGCAGATAAGTGAGTGCAGCTGGGGTTAATACAGGATGTAACTCAGGATCAGTACAGGATACGTAATGTCATGTATGTACACAGTGACTGCACCAGCAGCAGAATAGTGAGTGCAGCTCTGGAGTATAATACAGGATGTAAATCAGGATCAGTACAGGATAAGTAATGTCAGTATGTACACAGTGACTGCCCAGCAGCAGAATAGTGAGTGCAGCTCTGGGGATAATTACAGGAAGTAACTCAGGATCAGAACAGGATAAGTAATGTCATGTATGTACCAGTGACTGCACTAGCAGCAGAATAGTGGTGTGCAGCTCGGGGTATAATACAGGATGTAACTCAGGATCAGTGCAGGATAAGTAATGTCATGATGACACAGTGACTGTACCAGCAGCAGAATAGTGAGTGCAGCCTGGGGTATATACAGGATGTAACTCAGGGTCAGTACAGGATAAGTAATGTCATGTATGTACACAGTGACTGCACCAGCAGCAGAATAGTGTGAGTGCAGTCTGGGGTATAATACAGGATGTAAATCAGGATCAGTACAGGATACGTAATGTCATGTATGTAACAGTGACTGCCCAGCGAGAATAGTGAGTGCAGCTCTGGGGTATAATACTGAGTAACTCAGGATCAGTACAGAGTAAGTTATGTCTGTATGTACACAGTGACTGCACCAGCAGCAGAATGTGAGTGCAGCTCTGGGTATAATACAGGTGTAACTCAGGATCAGTACAGGATAAGTAATGTCATGGTATGTACACAGTGACTGCACCACGCAGACAGAATAGTGAGTGCAGTCTGGGGTATAAATAATGAGTGTAACTCAGGATCAGTACAGGATAAGTAATGTCATGTATGTACACAGTGATGCACAGCAGCAGAATAGTGAGTGCAGCCTGGGGTATAATACGGATGTAACTCAGGATCAGTACAGGATAAGTAAGGTCATGTATGTACACAGTGACTGCACAGCAAGCAGAATAGTGGTGCAGCAGCTCTGGAGTGATAATACAGGATGTAACTCAGGATCAGTACAGGATAAGTAATGTCATGTATGTACACAGTGACTGCCCAGCAGCAGGAATAGTGAGTGCAGCTCTGGGGTATAATAATGGAAGAACTCAGGATCAGTACAGGATAAGTAATGTCATGTATGTACACAGTGACTGACACCAGCAGAGACTAGTGAGTGCCAGCTCTGGGGATAATACAATGATGTAACTCAGGATCAGTACAGGATAAGTAATGATGTATGTACACAGTGACGCAACCACAGCCAGAATAGTGAGTGCAGCTATGGGGTTAATCAGGATGTAAAATCAGGATAGTACAGGATAAGTCAATGTCAGGATGTACACAGTGACTGCACCAGCAGCAGAATATGAGTGCAGCTCTGGGGTATAATACAGGATGGAATCAGGATCATACAGGATAAGTAATGCACATGTAGGACCCCCGTGACTGCACCAGCAGCAGAAAGTGAGTGCAGCTCTGGGGTATAATACGGATGTTAACTGGATCAGTACAGGATAAGTAATGTCATGTATGTACACAGATGACTGCACCAGCAGCAGAATAATGAGGCAGCTCTGGGTATAATACTGGAGTAACTCAGGATCAGTACAGGATAAGTATGTCATGTATGTGAACAGTGACTGCACAAGCAGCAGAATAGTGAGTGCAGCTCGGGGTATAATACAGGAAGTAACTCAGGATCAGTACAGGATAAGAATGTCATGTATGTACACAGTGAACTGCCACCAGCAGCAGAATAGTGAGTGCAGCTCGGAGTATAATACAGGATGTAACTCAGGATCAGTACAGGATAAGTAATGTCAGGTATGTACACAGTGACTGCACAAGCAGCAGAATAGTGAGTTGCAGCTCTGGAAGTATAATTGCAGGATGTACTCAGGATCAGTACAGGTAAGTATGTCATGTATGTAGTGACGCACCAGCAGCCAGAATAGTGAGTGCAGCTCGGAGTATAATCAGGATGTAATCAGGGGTATAATAAATGATGTAACTCAGGATCAGTACAGGATAAGTAATGTCATGTATGTACACAGTGACTGCACCAGCAGCAGAATAGTGAGTGCAGCTCTGG
>WNYA01001328.1:54892-66957 GCA_019512145.1 Engystomops pustulosus | reverse complement strand
CTGGAAATGGCTAAGGACAAACTGGAAACACTAAACCCAAAATAAAAAATAAAGACAGCGACAGCATTTGGTTTTTATCCTCTACTCACATATAAAACTGCATTCAAAATTCTCTGAACTCCGTCAATTCACTACTCAGAGATAGCAGCAAACCTGAGGCTTCCCCTGTCTAGTACAGACCTGGAGAGAGAATCACAGGAAAGAGGAGCAACGTCTCAGATAAAGGATACTCCTCCTCCAATAGCATCTTCTCTATGGCAGCGCGATTCTCATCACTGATTGTACTGTCCAGGGTCCATGGCTGGAAGAGAGGCAGGAAAGTATTACATTATACAGAATAGTGAGTGCAGCTCTGGGGTATAATACAGGATGTAACTCAGGATCAGTACAGAATAAGTAATGTCATGTATGTACACAGTGACTGCACCAGCAGCAGAATAGTGAGTGCAGCTCTGGAGTATAATACAGGCCTAGCCCACGTCACCCGCCGGATACGAGGCCCCTCCATATTACTGTGTGTTTAACAGTAATGTAGACGGTTCCCCATCGTAATCTGCAGGAGGGTAATTGAATTTGTCGTAAAGTTCGGACGGTTCAGCCGTCTCTTTCTATGCCAGGAGGGGTCCACAGCGAGAGTCTAAGGCGGGGGATAATGAATGCAAAGTCTCCCCAGACACACGCGAACCTACGAGGTGGGGGCATCATTACTCGAGATCAGGGAAAATACAGAAAGGGATTCTTTGGGGGGATTTAACCCCATCTGCTGGCTGGAAATATCTGGGCTCTGCCGCCTGATTTGGCAGCCGGTGCCGCAAGGCAGTTCTACATCAGATCTAGCCCAGTGTAGCCCCGGTCAGTTACCACCCCTTCATGCCACTCATGCCCACTGGGGGTAATTGGTGACCAATTGCGAATATTTAAAATGGTAGAACCTCCTTCCTCTAGGTGTAGACGATGACCCCTGTCTATGGTGATGGTAGAACCTCTTCCTCTAGGTGTAGAGGATGGACCCCCTGTCTATGGTGATGGTAGAACCTCCTCTCCTCTAGGTGTAGAGAATGCCCCGTGTCTATGTGATGTGTAGAACCCCTCTCCTCTAGGTGCAGAGGATGCTGCCTCCTGTCTATGGGATGGTTAGAACCTCCTCTCCTCTAGGTGTAGAGGATGCCCCTGTATATGAGGTATGATGGTAGAACTCCTCTCCTTAGGTGTAGAGGATGCCCCCTTGTCTATGGTGATGGTAGATCCTCCTTCCTCTAGGTGTAGGGATGACCCTGTCTATGGTGATGATTGTGTAGAACCTCCTCTCCCTAGGTGTAGAGGATGCCCCTGTCCAGTGCTGTTGGTTAGAAGCTCCTCTCCTCTAGGTGTAGAGGATGTCCCCTCTCTATGTTGATGGTAGTAGAAGAACCTCCTATTCCTCTAGGTGTAGAGGATGCCCCTGTCTATGGTGATGGTTAGAACCTCTCTCCTCTAGGTGTAGACTGTTAGACTCAGGATGCTCCTGTCTATGGCGATGGTTTTAGAACCTCCTCTCCTCGAGTGTAGAGGATGCCCCCTGTACTATGGTGGGTGGTAGACCCCCTTTATCTAGGTGGTAGAGGATGCCCCCTGTCTATGGTGATGGTAGAACCTACCTCTCCCTCTAGGGTAGACTGTAGACTCAGGAGCTCCTGTCTATGGTGAGTGGTAGTTTAGAGAGTATAGAAGTCTTCTCCTCTAGGTGTAGAGGATGCCCCCGGTCTATGGTGATGGTAGAACCTCCTCTCCTCAGGTGTAGAGGATGCGCTCCGTCTATGGTGATGGTGTAGAATCTCCTCAAGGTGTAGAGGATGCCCCCTGTCTATGGGGTGGTAGATAATCCTTCCTCTAGGTGTAGAGGATGCCCCCTGTCTATGGTGATGGTAGGACCTCCTCTCCTCTAGGTGTAGAGGATGTCCCCTGTCTATGTGTGATGATAGAACTCCTCTCCTCTAGGTGTAGAGGATGCCCATGTCTATGGTGATGGTAGAGCCTCTCTCCTCTAGGTTGTAGAGGATGCCCCCTGTCTTTGGTGATGGTAGTAGAACCTCCTCTCCTCTAGGAGTAGAGGATGCCCCCTGTCTATGGTGATGGTAGAACCTCTCCTTCTAGGTCTAGAGCGATGCCCCCTGTCTATAGTGATGGTTAGAACCTCCTTTCCTCTAGGTGCAGAGGATGGTCCCCTGTCTATGTTTGGTGGTGGAACCTCTTCCTCTAGTGTAGAGGTGCCCCCTGTCTATGGGATGGTAGAACCACCTCTCTTCTAGGTTAGGTGCCCACTGTCTATGTGAGTGGAGAACCTTCTCTTAGGTGTAGGGATGCCCCTGTCATGGTGATGGATAGAACCTTTCTCTCTAGGCGCGAGGATGCCCCCTGTCTATGGTGATGGTTAGCACCTCCTCTCCTCTAGGATGCAGAGGATGCACCCTGTCTATGGTGATGGTAGAACCTCCTCCCCTCCTATAGGCGCAGAGGATGCCCCCATGTCTATGGTGATGGTAGGAACCTCCTCCTTTAGGTGTAGAGGATGCCCCCTGTCTATGGTGATGGTAGAACTCCTCTCCTCTAGGTGTAGAGGATGACTCCTGTCTATGGTGATGGTGGATCTCCTCTCCTCTAGGTGTAGTGTAGAGGATGCCTCCTGTTTATGGTGATGGCAGAACCTCCTTTCCTCTAGGCGCAGAGGATGTCCCGGTCTATGGTGATGGTGGAACCTCCTTCTCCTCTATGTGAAGAGGTGCCCCTGTCTATGGTGATGGTAGAACCTGGCTCATTCTCTAGGTGTAGAGGATGTCCCTGTCTATGGTGATGGAGTAGAAAACTTCCTCTCCTCTAGGTGTAGAGGATGCCCCCTGTCTATGGTGATGGTAGAACCTCCTCTCCTTAGGTGTAGAGATGCCCCCTTGTCTATGGTGATGGTAGAACTCCCTCTCCTCTAGTGTAGAGGATGCCTCCTGTCTATGGTGATGGTAGAACCTCCTCTCATCTAGGTGTAGAGGATGCCCCCTGTCTATGGTGATGGTAGAACCTCCTCTCCTCTAGGTGTAGAGGATTGCCCTGTCTATGGTGATGGTAGATCCTCCTCTCCTCTAGGTGTAGAGGATGCTCGCGTCTATGGTGATGGTATAATCTCCTCTCCTCTAGGTGTAGAGGATGCCTCCTTGTCTATGGTGGATGGTGGAACCTCCTCTCCTCTAGGTGTAGATGATGCCTGTCTATGTGTGATGGTGGAACCTCACTCTCCCTCTAGGTGTAGAGCATGCCCCCCGTCTATGGTGATGGTAGAACACTCTCTCCTCTAGGTGTAGAGGATGCTCCTGTCTATGGTGATGTAGTAGAAATAGAACCTCTTCTCTCTAGGTGAGAGGATGTCCCCGTTATGGTGATGGTAGACACTTCTCCCTCTAGGGGTGTAGAGGATGCCCCGATGCTAGGTGATGGAGATCCTCCTCTCCTCTAGGTGTAGAGGATGCCCCATGTCTATGGTGATGTGTAGAACCATCCTCTACCTCTAGGGTGTAGAGGATGCCCCTGTCTATGGTGATGGTTAGAACCTCCTCTGCTCTAGGCGCAGAGGATGTCCCCTGTCTATGGTGATGGTAGAACCTCCTCTCCTCTAGGTGTAGAGGATGCCCCCTGTCTATGGTGATGATAGATCCTCCGCTCCTCTAGGTGTAGAGGATGCCTCCTGTCTATGGTGATGGTAGAGAACCTCCTTCCTCATAGGTGAGAGGATGCCCCACTGTCTATGGTGATGGTAGAATCGCCTCTCCTCTAGGTGCAGAGGATTGCCCATGTCTATGGTGATGGTAGAACCTCCTCTCCTCTAGGTGTAGAGGATGCCCCTGTCTATGGTGATGTAGAACCTCCTCTCCTCTAGGTGTAGAGGATGCCCCGGTCTATGGTGAGGTGAGTAGTAGAACCTCCTCTCCTCTAGGTGTAGAGGATGCCCCCTGTCTATGGTGATGGTAGAACCACCTTTCCCTAGGTGTAGAGGATGTCCCTGTCTATGGTGATGTAGTTGAACTCCTCCTCTAGGGTAGAGGATTGCCCCCTGTCTATGGTGATGGTAGAACCTTCTCCTCTAGGTGTACAGGATGCCCCATGGTCTATGGTGATGGTAGAACCTCCTCTCTCTAGGTGTAGAGGCATGCCCCCTGTCTATGGTGATGGTAGTAGAACCATCCTCTCCTCTAGGCGCAGAGGATGCCTCCTGTCTTATGGTGATGGTTAGAACCTCCTCTCCTCTAGGGTGTAGAGGATGCCCCCTGTCTATGGTGATGGTAGGAACCTCTCTCCTCTAGGTGTAGAGGATGCCCCCTGTCTATGGTGATGGTAGAACATCCTCTCCTCTAGGCGCAGAGGATGCCTCCTGTCTATGGTGGATGGTAGAACCTCCTCCTCTAGGGTGTGAGGATGCCCCCTGTCTATGGTGATGGTAGAACCTCCTCTCCCTAGGCGCAGAGGATGCCTCCTGTCTATGGTGGAGGAGAACCACCTATCCTCTAGGTGTAGAGGATGCCCCCTGTCTATGGTGATGGTTAGAACCTCCTCTCCTCTAGGTGTAGAGGATATCCCCTGTCTATGGTGATGGTAGAACCTTCTTCCTCTAGGTGTTAGAGGATGCCCCTGTCTTTGGTGATGGTAGAAACCCTCTCCTCTAGGTGTAGAGGATGCCTCCTGTCTATGGTGATGTAGACATCCTCTAGGTGCAGAGGATGCCTCCTGTCTTGGTGATGGTTAGAACCTCCTCTCCTCTAGGTGTAGAGGATGCCCCCTGTCTATGGTGATGGTAGAACCTCCTCTCTCTAGGTGTAGAGGATGCTCCTGTCTATGGTGATGGTAGAACCTCGCTCTAGGTTGCAGCGGATGCCTCCTGTCTATGGTGATGGTAGAACCTCCTCCTCTAGGTGTAGAGGATGTCCCTGTCTATGGTGATGGTAGAACCTCCTCTCCTCTAGGTGTAGAGGATGCCCCTGTCTATGGTGATGGTAGAACCTTCTCTCCTCTAGGTGTAGAGGAAGTCTCCTGTCTATGGTGATGGTAGAAACCTCCTCTCCTGTAGGTGTAGAGGATGCCCCCTGTCTATGGTTGATGGTAGAACCTCCTCTCCTCTAGGGTGTAGAGGATGCCTGTCCGTGCTGATGGTAGGAAGCTCTCTCCTCTAGGTGTAGAGGATGTCCCCTCTCTATGGTGATGGTTATAACCTCCTCTCCTTAGGTGTAGAGGATGTCCCGTCTATGGTAATGGTAGAACTCCTCTCTTCTAGGCGCAGAGGATGCCTCCTCTATGGTGATGGTATAGAACCTCTCTCCTCTAGGTGTAGAGGATGCCCCCTTGTCCTGGTACAGTCCTAGGTATAAAAAGATCTTTGGAGAGATCCTTGTACGTACGTTCAGGTATTGTAATTGTAAGAGGCTCCCTCATTGTCTTTTCTCTAAACTTAATAATCCACAAATTTTGTAATCTGTCATTGTATTCTAATCCCCCAATTCCCCTAATAATCCTGGTTGCTCTCCTGTGCACCTGTTCCATCTCTACTATATCCTTTTATACACTGGTGCCCAAAACTGTACACAATGGGGTCATTTATAAGGCCCGATCGTGTTTCCCGACGTGTTACCCGAATATTTCCAATTTGCGCCGATTTTCCCTGTATTGCCCGGGATTTTGGCGACGCGATCGGATTGGGCGCATCGGCGCCGGCAATGCGCGCGCGACGGAAAATGGGGGCGTGGCCCCGAGCGAAAAACCCGACGTATTCGGAAAAAAACCGCCGCATTTAAGAAACAGGAAAATCTGTCGCGGAGTGCACTTCCATCACTCAGCCCGAGCAGGTGAACTCAGCGTGTTCTGATGCTTTTCAGCGCTGTGGACGACGGAGGAGGAACTGCCTTAATAAATCCCGGCCGGACCCGAATCCACCGCAGAGAAGGCGCGCGGATCGCGAACGGACCGGGTAAGTAAATCTGCCCAATATCCATGTGTGGTCTGACCAGCGATTTGTATAAGGCAAAACATGTCTTTATCATGAGAATCTATTCTTCTTGATTAATCCCATGATTGTATTTGCTTTAGCAGCAGGCCGCCTGGCTCTGGTTACTAAATAAGTTTACCATCCACCAATACCCCCAAGTCCTTTTCAGCTCCAGTTTTACCAGTAATGACTGTTAGAAAAATAATCTACTTTTTGTTTCCATGGCCCAGTGCAAACTTTACATTTATCTACATTACACCTCATCAGCCATTTCTTTGTCCACAAATCCCTCTGTAATGCTAAACTAGCACCTCAGTATTTATACTTTACACAGCTTAGTATCTTCTGCAAATATTGAAACTTGACTGTGTAAACCCACTACAAAGGTCATTAATAAAAATATTAAAAAGAAAGTGGCGCCAATACTGACCCCGTGGCACTCACTGGTAACATCAACCCAATCTGAGAAGTGCCATAATGACCACCCTCTGTTTTCTCTCACTAAGCAATATACCCAAATTACACAGATTTTCTCATATTCCCAGACAGTCTCATTTTATATACCAACCTTTTATGTGGACGGTGTCAAATGCCTTTGAAAAGTACCAGATATACAACATCCATGGCGTCCCCAGGTCCAGTCTGGAACTTACCTCCTCGTAGAAAAACCAATCAGATTAGTCTTGACAGGACCGACTCTCATAACCAATGCTGATGCTGGGTTATAGGTGTGGCACAGTGAGATACTCCAGGATAGCATCTCTAATAAACCCCTCAAATATTTCCCACCACAGCAGTTAGACTCAGGGTTGTGTTACCAGGATCAGCTTTTTGATCCTTTTTTGTATATTGGTACCAATTTGCTATGAGCCAGTCCTTGGAACATAACCAGTACGGTGCTGTCTATCACGGTACAAGTAGCAGAGACCCAGGGGGTGTGCGCCATCTGGCCCGGTGATTTTCTATCTTAGTGGTTGCGAGGCACTGCACCATATCTCTTCTGGGTGTAAACTGTTGACATTCCAAAAGACTTTACATTATTCCTCATGTGTCTTCCCACAGGGGATTTTCCTGGGTAAAGACAGTTGAGAAGGCGACATCAGTAGATTGGCCATTTCCATCATCTCCTTCTACCATGACCCCCTGTTACTCCTAACAGTGTTATGGGGGGATGTGGGGGTCAGTGTTATGGGGGGATGTGAGGGGTCAGTGTTAGGGGGGATGTGGGGGTCGAGTGTTATGGGGGATGTGGGGGGTCAGTGTTATGGGGGGATGTGGGGGTCAGTGTTATGGGGGGATGTGGAGGTCAGTGTTATGGGGGATGGGAGGTCAGTGTTATGGGGGATGTGGGGGTCAGTAGGGGGATGTGGAGGGTCAGGTTAGGGGGGATGTGGAGGTCAGTGTTATGGGGCTGTGGGGGTCAGTGTTATGGGGGGAGGTGGAGGCCAGTGTTATGGGGGCTGTGGGGTCAGTGTTATGGGGGCTGTGGAGGTCAGTGTTATGGGGAGGTCAGAGTTATGGGGGATGTGGGGGGTCAGTGTTATGGGGGATGTGGAGGTCTGTAATGGGGGGCCTGTGGAGGTCAGTGTTATGGGGGTGTGGGGGGTCAGTGTTATGGGGGATTGTGGAGGTCAGTGTTATGGGGGGGGTGGGGGAGGTCAGTGTTATGGGGGATGTAGAGGTCAGTGTTATGGGGGATGTGGAGGTACAGATTATGGGGGATGTGGGAGGTCACATTTATGGTGGGGGGGTCTGAGGAGGTCACGTTTTATAGCCCTGCCCATAATAGACAACTGGCCTTCTATATATTCATCTAAAAAATTTGAACACAAGTTGAGCCTCCCCAAGAAGTTAATTTTACAAAGAATAAGGGTGATATTAAAGATCCCGGTCGGAGATAATAATCAGGAATTGTAGTATAGGAAATCCTTTTATATTTTCACACTTATGTACTTGTAGTCATGAATCGCTCTGAGGAGTATTTTGCAGCCAAATTTCCATCGTTGTCGTGACTCATTTGCTTCCTATATGTTTTTAAAGCAGCTTTTGATGCATTTACCCTCCCAAAAAGAGAATGCCGTATAAATTATAATTAGGACAATGTAAATGAGAAGAGGGAAACAGAACAACTGACACACACAATCGTCAGTCGCCGCGCAAAGAAGTTCCAGCACGGTGAACACGCCATTTGAATTAAAGGGATGTTCCATATAACTTATAAAAATCACCAGCAGAATAGTGAGTGCAGACTCGGGGATATAATGCAGGAGAACTCAGGATCAGTACAGGATAAGTAATGTCATGTATGTACACAGTGACGCACCAGCAGCAGAATAGTGAGTGCAGCTATGGAGTATAATACAGGATGTAACTCAGGATCAGTACAGGTAAGTAATGTCATGTATGTACACAGTGACTGACCAGCAGCAGAATAGTGAGTGCAGCTCTTGGGGTATAATGCAGGATGTAACTCAGGTCAGTACAGGATAAGTAATGTCAGATATGACACATTGACTGCACAGCAGCAGAATAGTGAGTGCAGCTCTGGGGTATAATACAGATGTAACTCAGGATCAGTACAGGATAAGTAATGTCATGTATGTACACAGTGACTGCACCAGCAGCAGAATAGTGAGTGCAGCTCTGGAGTATAATACAGGATTGTAACTCAGGATCAGTACAGGATAAGTAATGTCATGTATGTACACAGTGACTGCACCAGCAGAATAGTGAGGTGCAGCTCTGGGGTTAATACAGGAAGTAACTCAGGATCAGAACAGGAAAGTAATGTCATGTATGTACACAGTGACTGCACAGCAGCAGAATATGTGAGTGCAGCTCTGGAGTATAATACAGGAGGTAACTCAGGATCAGTGCAGGATAAGTAATGTCATGTATGTACACAGTGACTGTACCAGCAGCAGAATAGTGAGTGCAGCTCTGGTATAATACAGGATGTAACTCAGGGTCAGTACAGGATAAGTAATGTCATGTATGTACACAGTGACTGCACCAGCAGCAGAATAGGAGTGCAGCTCTGGGGTATAATACAGGATGTAACTCAGGATCAGTAAAGGATAGTAATGTCATGTATGTACACAGTGACTGCACCAGCAGCAGAATAGTGAGTGCAGCTACTGGGGGTTATAATATACGGATTGTAACTAGGATCAGTACAGGATAAGTAATGTCATGTATGTAAATGTGACTGCACCAGCAGCAGAATAGTGAGCACAGTCTGGAGTAAATACAGGATGTAACTCAGGATCAGTACAGGATAAGTAAGTCATGTATGTACAGTGACTGCACCAGCAAGCAGAATAGTGAGTGCAGCTCTGGGGTATAATACAGGAAGCAACTCAGGATCAGTACAGGATAAGTAATGTCATGTATGTACAGTGACTACACCAGCAGCAGAATAGTGAGTGCAGCTCTGGGTATAATAGAGATGTAAACTCAGGATCAGTACAGGATAAGTAATGTCATGTATGTACACATGACTGCCCCGCAGCAGAATAGTGAGTGCAGCTCTGGGGTATAATACAGGAGTAACTCAGGATCAGTACAGGATAAGTAATGTCATGTATGTACACAGTGACTGCACCAGCAGCAGAATATGAGTGCAGCTCTGGGGTATAATACAGGATGATGTAACTCAGGATCAGTACAGGATAAGTAATGTCATGTATGTACACAGTGACTCACCAGCAGCAGAATAGGAGTGACAGCTCTGCGGGTATAATACAGGATGTAACTCAGGATCAGTACAGGATAAGTAATGTCATGTATGTACACATTGACTGCACCGCGCAGCAGATAGTGAGTGCAGCTGGGGTAAATACAGGATGTAACTCAGGATCAGTACAGGATACGTAATGTCATGTATGTACACAGTGACTGTCACCAGCAGCAGAATAGTGAGTGCAGCTCTGGGGTATAATACAGATGTAAATCAGAGGATCAGTACAGGATAAGTAATGTCAGTATGTACACAGTGACTGCCCAGCAGACAGAATAGTGAGTGCAGCTCTGGGGTATAATACAGGATGTAACTCAGGATCAGACAGGATAAGTAATGTCTGTATGTACACAGTGACTGCACCAGCAGCAGAATAGTGAGTGCAGCTCGGGGTATAATACTGGATGTAACTCAGGATCAGTCAGGATTAAGTAATGTCATGATGACACAGTGACTGTACCAGCAGCAGAATAGTGAGTGCAGCCTGGGGTATAATACAGGATGTAACTCAGGGTCAGTAAAGGATAAGTAATGTCATGTATGTACACAGTGACTGCACCAGCAGCAGAATAGTGTGAGTGCAGCTATCTGGGGTTAATAATACAGGATGTAATCAGGATCAGTACAGGATACGTAATGTCATGTATGAACAGTGACTGCCAACAGCGAGAATAGTGAGTGCAGCTCTGGGGTATAATACAGCTGAGTAACTCAGGATCAGTACAGGTAAGTTATGTCATGTATGTACACAGTGACTGCACCAGCAGCACAGAATGTGGTGCAGCTCTGGAGTATAATACAGGAGTAACTCAGGATCAGTACAGGATAAGTAATGTCATGTATGTACACAGTGACTGCACCAGCAGCAGAATAGTGAGTGCAGCTCTGGGGTATAATAAATGAGTGTAACTCAGGATCAGTACAGGATAAGTAAGTCTGTATGTACACAGTGACTGCACCAGCAGCAGAATAGTGAGTGCAGCTCTGGGGTATAATACGGATTAACTAGGATCAGTACAGGATAAGTAATGTCATGTATGTACACAGTGACTGCACCAGCAGCAAGAATAGTGAGTGCCAGCTCTGGGGTATAACTACAGGATGTAACTCAGGATCAGTACAGGATAAGTATGTCATGTATGTACACAGTGACTGCCCAGCAGCAGGAATAGTGAGTGCAGCTCTGGGGTATAATACATGGAAGCTCAGGATCAGTACAGATAAGTAATGTCATGTATGTACACATGACTGCACCAGCAGCAAGATATGAGTGCAGCTCTGGGTATAATATGGATGTAACTAGGATCAGTACAGGATAAGTAATGTCATGTATGTAACAGTGACGGCACCACAGCCAGAATAGTGAGTGCAGCTCTGGGGTATAATACAGGATGAAAATCGAGGATCAGTACAGGATAAGTAATGTCATGTATGTACACATGACTGCACCAGCAGCAGAATATGAGTGCCGCTCTGGGGTATAATACAGGAAGTGAACTCAGGATCAGTACAGGATAAGTAATGTCATGTAGACACAGTGACTGCACCAGCAGCAGATAAGTGAGTGCAGCTTGGAGTATAATGACGGATGTTAATCGGATCAGTACAGGATAAGTAATGTCATGTATGTACACAGATGACTGCCACCAGCAGCAGAATAGTGAGGCAGCTCTGGGTATAATACGGATTGTAACTCAGGATCGTACAGGATAAGTATGTCATGTATGTAACGTGACTGCATCAACAGCAGAATAGTGAGTGCAGCTCTGGGGTTATAATATGGAGTAACTCAGGATCAGTACAGGATAAGTAATGTCATGTATGTACACAGTGACTGCACCAGCAGCAGAATAGTGAGTGCAGCTCTGGAGTATACTACAGGAAAGTAACTCAGGATCAGTACAGGATAAGTAATGTCATGTATGTACACAGTGACTGCACCAGCAGCAGAATAGTGAGTGCAGCTCTGGAGTATAATTGCAGGATGTACTCAGGATCAGTACAGGATAAGTAATGTCATGTTGTAAAGTGACGCACCAGCAGCAGATAGTGAGTGCAGCTCGGAGTATAATACAGGATGTAGCTCAGGATCAGTACAGGATAAGTAACGTCATGAATGTACACAGTGACTGCAACAGCAGCAGAATAGTGAGGCAGCTCTGGAGTATAATAGGATGTAACTCAGGATCAGTACAGGATAGTAATTCATGTATGTACACAGTGACTGCACCAGCCAGAAGCAGCAGAATAGTGAGTGCAGCTCTGGAGTATAATACAGGAAGTAACTCAGGATCAGTACAGGATAAGTAATGTTATTTAGATGATACT
>WNYA01001328.1:9035-54813 GCA_019512145.1 Engystomops pustulosus | reverse complement strand
GGCCTAGCCCACGTCACCCGCCGGATACGAGGCCCCTCCATATTACTGTGTGTTTAACAGTAATGTAGACGGTTCCCCATCGTAATCTGCAGGAGGGTAATTGAATTTGTCGTAAAGTTCGGACGGTTCAGCCGTCTCTTTCTATGCCAGGAGGGGTCCACAGCGAGAGTCTAAGGCGGGGATAATGAATGCAAAGTCTCCCCAGACACACGCGAACCTACGAGGTGGGGGCATCATTACTCGAGATACAGGGAAAATACAGAAAGGGATTCTTTGGGGGGATTTAACCCCATCTGCTGGCTGGAAATATCTGGGCTCTGCCGCCTGATTTGGCAGCCGGTGCCGCAAGGCAGTTCTACATCAGATCTAGCCCAGTGTAGCCCCGGTCAGTTACCACCCCTTCATGCCACTCATGCCCACCTGGGGGTAATTGGTGACCAATTGCGAATATTTAAAATGGTAGAACCTCCTTCCTCTAGGTGTAGACGATGACCCCTGTCTATGGTGATGGTAGAACCTCTTCCTCTAGGTGTAGAGGATGGACCCCCTGTCTATGGTGATGGTAGAACCTCCTCTCCTCTAGGTGTAGAGAATGCCCCGTGTCTATGTGATGTGTAGAACCACCTCTCCTCTAGGTGCAGAGGATGCTGCCTCCTGTCTATGGGATGGTTAGAACCTCCTCTCCTCTAGGTGTAGAGGATGCCCCTGTATATGAGGTATGATGGTAGAACTCCTCTCCTTAGGTGTAGAGGATGCCCCCTTGTCTATGGTGATGGTAGATCCTCCTTCCTCTAGGTGTAGGGATGCCCCTGTCTATGGTGATGATTGTGTAGAACCTCCTCTCCCTAGGTGTAGAGGATGCCCCTGTCCTGTGCTGTTGGTTAGAAGCTCCTCTCCTCTAGGTGTAGAGGATGTCCCCTCTCTATGTTGATGGTAGTAGAAGAACCTCCTATTCCTCTAGGTGTAGAGGATGCCCCTGTCTATGGTGATGGTTAGAACCTCTCTCCTCTAGGTGTAGACTGTAGACTCAGGATGCTCCTGTCTATGGCGATGGTTTTAGAACCTCCTCTCCTCGAGTGTAGAGGATGCCCCCTGTACTATGGTGGGTGGTAGACCCCCTTTATCTAGGTGGTAGAGGATGCCCCCTGTCTATGGTGATGGTAGAACCTACCTCTCCCTCTAGGGTAGACTGTAGACTCAGGAGCTCCTGTCTATGGTGAGTGGTAGTTTAGAGAGTATAGAAGTCTTCTCCTCTAGGTGTAGAGGATGCCCCCTGTCTATGGTGATGGTAGAACCTCCTCTCCTCAGGTGTAGAGGATGCGCTCCGTCTATGGTGATGGTGTAGAATCTCCTCAAGGTGTAGAGGATGCCCCCTGTCTATGGGGTGGTAGATAATCCTTCCTCTAGGTGTAGAGGATGCCCCCTGTCTATGGTGATGGTAGGACCTCCTCTCCTCTAGGTGTAGAGGATGTCCCCTGTCTATGTGTGATGATAGAACTCCTCTCCTCTAGGTGTAGAGGATGCCCATGTCTATGGTGATGGTAGAGCCTCTCTCCTCTAGGTTGTAGAGGATGCCCCCTGTCTTTGGTGATGGTAGTAGAACCTCCTCTCCTCTAGGAGTAGAGGATGCCCCCTGTCTATGGTGATGGTAGAATCACTCCTTCTAGGTCTAGAGCGATGCCCCCTGTCTATAGTGATGGTTAGAACCTCCTTTCCTCTAGGTGCAGAGGATGGTCCCCTGTCTATGTTTGGTGGTGGAACCTCCTTCCTCTAGTGTAGAGGTGCCCCCTGTCTATGGGATGGTAGAACCACCTCTCTTCTAGGTTAGGTGCCCACTGTCTATGTGAGTGGAGAACCTTCTCTTAGGTGTAGGGATGCCCCTGTCATGGTGATGGATAGAACCTTTCTCTCTAGGCGCGAGGATGCCCCCTGTCTATGGTGATGGTTAGCACCTCCTCTCCTCTAGGTTGTAGAGGATGCACCCTGTCTATGGTGATGGTAGAACCTCCTCCCCTCCTATAGGCGCAGAGGATGCACCCATGTCTATGGTGATGGTAGGAACCTCCTCCTTTAGGTGTAGAGGATGCCCCCTGTCTATGGTGATGGTAGAACTCCTCTCCTCTAGGTGTAGAGGATGACTCCTGTCTATGGTGATGGTGGATACTCCTCTCCTCTAGGTGTAGTGTAGAGGATGCCTCCTGTTTATGGTGATGGCAGAACCTCCTTTCCTCTAGGCGCAGAGGATGTCCCGGTCTATGGTGATGGTGGAACCTCCTTCTCCTCTATGTGAAGAGGTGCCCCTGTCTATGGTGATGGTAGAACCTGGCTCATTCTCTAGGTGTAGAGGATGTCCCTGTCTATGGTGATGGAGTAGAAAACTCCTCTCCTCTAGGTGTAGAGGATGCCCCCTGTCTATGGTGATGGTAGAACCTCCTCTCCTTAGGTGTAGAGATGCCCCCATGTCTATGGTGATGGTAGAACTCCCTCTCCTCTAGTGTAGAGGATGCCTCCTGTCTATGGTGATGGTAGAACCTCCTCTCATCTAGGTGTAGAGGATGCCCCCTGTCTATGGTGATGGTAGAACCTCCTCTCCTCTAGGTGTAGAGGATTGCCCTGTCTATGGTGATGGTAGATCCTCCTCTCCTCTAGGTGTAGAGGATGCTCGCGTCTATGGTGATGGTATAATCTCCTCTCCTCTAGGTGTAGAGGATGCCTCCTTGTCTATGGTGGATGGTGGAACCTCCTCTCCTCTAGGTGTAGATGATGCCTGTCTATGTGTGATGGTGGAACCTCACTCTCCCTCTAGGTGTAGAGCATGCCCCCGTCTATGGTGATGGTAGAACACTCTCTCCTCTAGGTGTAGAGGATGCTCCTGTCTATGGTGATGTAGTAGAAATAGAACCTCTTCTCTCTAGGTGAGAGGATGTCCCCGTTATGGTGATGGTAGACACTTCTCCCTCTAGGGGTGTAGAGGATGCCCCGATGCTAGGTGATGGAGATCCTCCTCTCCTCTAGGTGTAGAGGATGCCCCTGTCTATGGTGATGTGTAGAACCATCCTCTCCCTCTAGGGTGTAGAGGATGCCCCTGTCTATGGTGATGGTTAGAACCTCCTCTGCTCTAGGCGCAGAGGATGTACCCTGTCTATGGTGATGGTAGAACCTCCTCTCCTCTAGGTGTAGAGGATGCCCCCTGTCTATGGTGATGATAGATCCTCCGCTCCTCTGGTGTAGAGGATGCCTCTGTCTATGGTGATGGTAGAGAACCTCCTTCCTCATAGGTGAGAGGATGCCCCACTGTCTATGGTGATGGTAGAATCGCCTCTCCTCTAGGTGCAGAGGATTGCCCATGTCTATGGTGATGGTAGAACCTCCTCTCCTCTAGGTGTAGAGGATGCCCCTGTCTATGGTGATGTAGAACCTCCTCTCCTCTAGGTGTAGAGGATGCCCCGTCTATGGTGAGGTGAGTAGTAGAACCTCCTCTCCTCTAGGTGTAGAGGATGCCCCCTGTCTATGGTGATGGTAGAACCACCTTTCCCTAGGTGTAGAGGATGTCCCTGTCTATGGTGATGTAGTTGAACTCCTCCTCTAGGGTAGAGGATTGCCCCCTGTCTATGGTGATGGTAGAACCTTCTCCTCTAGGTGTAGAGGATGCCCCATGGTCTATGGTGATGGTAGAACCTCCTCTCTCTAGGTGTAGAGGATGCCCCCTGTCTATGGTGATGGTAGTAGAACCATCCTCTCCTCTAGGCGCAGAGGATGCCTCCTGTCTTATGGTGATGGTTAGAACCTCCTCTCCTCTAGGGTGTAGAGGATGCCCCCTGTCTATGGTGATGGTAGGAACCTCTCTCCTCTAGGTGTAGAGGATGCCCCCTGTCTATGGTGATGGTAGAACATCCTCTCCTCTAGGCGCAGAGGATGCCTCCTGTCTATGGTGGATGGTAGAACCTCCTCCTCTAGGAGAGTGAGGATGCCCCCTGTCTATGGTGATGGTAGAACCTCCTCTCCCTAGGCGCAGAGGATGCCTCCTGTCTATGGTGGAGGAGAACCACCTATCCTCTAGGTGTAGAGGATGCCCCCTGTCTATGGTGATGGTTAGAACCTCCTCTCCTCTAGGTGTAGAGGATATCCCCTGTCTATGGTGATGGTGGAACCTTCTTCCTCTAGGTGTTAGAGGATGCCCCTGTCTTTGGTGATGGTAGAAACCCTCTCCTCTAGGTGTAGAGGATGCCTCCTGTCTATGGTGATGTAGACATCCTCTAGGTGCAGAGGATGCCTCCTGTCTTGGTGATGGTTAGAACCTCCTCTCCTCTAGGTGTAGAGGATGCCCCCTGTCTATGGTGATGGTAGAACCTCCTCTCTCTAGGTGTAGAGGATGCTCCTGTCTATGGTGATGGTAGAACCTCTCTCTAGGTTGCAGCGGATGCCTCCTGTCTATGGTGATGGTAGAACCTCCTCCTCTAGGTGAGAGGATGTCCCTGTCTATGGTGATGGTAGAACCTCCTCTCCTCTAGGTGTAGAGGATGCCCCTGTCTATGGTGATGGTAGAACCTTCTCTCCTCTAGGTGTAGAGGAAGTCCCTGTCTATGGTGATGGTAGAAACCTCCTCTCCTGTAGGGTAGAGGATGCCCCCTGTCTATGGTGATGGTAGAACCTCCTCTCCTCTAGGGTTGTAGAGGATGCCCTGTCCGTGCTGATGGTAGGAAGCTCCTCTCCTCTAGGTGTCAGAGGATGTCCCCTCTCTATGGTGATGGTTATAACCTCTCTCCTACTAGGTGTAGAGGATGTCCCCGTCTATGGTAATGGTAGAACTCCTCTCTTCTAGGCGCAGAGGATGCCTCCTTCTATGGTGATGGTAGAGAACCTCTCTCCTTAGGTGTAGAGGATGCCCCCTTGTCCTGGTACAGTCCTAGGTATAAAAAGATTTTGGAGAGATCCTTGTACTGGTCCGTTCAGGTATTGTAATTGTAAGAGGTCTCCCTCATTGTCTTTTCTCTAAACTTAATAATCCCAAATTTTGTAATCTGTCATTGTATTCTAATCCCCCAATTCCCCTAATAATCCTGGTTGCTCTCCTGTGCACCTGTTCCATCTCTACTATATCCTTTTTATACACTGGTGCCCAAACTGTACACAATGGGGGTCATTTATAAGGGCCCGATCGTGTTTCCCGACGTGTTACCCGAATATTTCCAATTTGCGCCGATTTTCCCTGTATTGCCCGGGATTTTGGCGACGCGATCGGATTGGGCGCATCGGCGCCGGCATGCGCGCGCGACGGAATAGGATGGGGGCGTGGCCCCGAGCGAAAAACCGACGTATTCGGAAAAAAAACCGCCGCATTTAAGAACAGAAAATCTGTCGCGGAGCTTGCACTTACCATCACTCAGCCCGAGCAGGTGAACTCCAGCGTGTTCTGATGCTTTTCAGCGCGTGGACGACGGAGGAACTGCCTTAATAAATCCCGGCCGGACCCGAATCCACCGCAGAGAAGGCGCGCGGATCGCGAACGGACCGGGTAAGTAAATCTGCCCAATATCCATGTGTGGTCTGACCAGCGATTTGTATAAGGCAAAAAATGTCTTTATCATGAGAATCTATTCTTCTTGATATACATCCCATGATTGTATTTGCTTTAGCAGCAGGCCGCCGGCTCTGGTTACTAAATATAAGTTTACCATCCACCAATACCCCCAAGTCCTTTTCAGCTCCAGTTTTACCAGTAATGACTGTTAGAAAAATAATCTACTTTTTGTTTCCATGGCCCAGTGCATAACTTTACATTTATTACATTACACCTCATCAGCCATTTCTTTGTCCACAAATCCCTCTGTAATGCTAAACTAGCACTCAGTATTTATACTTTACACAGCTTAGTATCTTCTGCAAATATTGAAACTTGACTGTGTAAACCCACTACAAGAGGTCATTAATAAAAATATTAAAAAGAAAGTGGCGCCAATACTGACCCCGTGGCACTCCACTGGTAACATCAACCCAATTGAGAAGTGCCATAATGACCACCTCTGTTTTCTTCACTAAGCCAATTACTACCCAAATTACACAGATTTTCTCATATTCCCGACAGTCTCATTTTATATACCAACCTTTTATGTGGACGGTTGTCAAATGCCTGTGAAAAGTACCAGTGATACAACATCCATGGCGTCCCCCAGGTCCAGTCTGGAACTTACCTCCTCGTAGAAAACCAATCAGATTAGTCTGACAGGACCGACTCTCATAACCAATGCTGATGCTGGGTTATAAGGTGGTGGCACAGTGAGATACTCCAGGATAGCATCTCTAATAAACCCCTCAAATATTTCCCACCACAGCAGTTAGACTCAGGGTCTGTCGTTACCAGGATCGCTTTTTGATCCTTTTTTGTATATTGGTACCAATTTGCTATGAGCCAGTCCTTTGGAACATAACCAGTACGGTGCGTCTATCACGGTACAAGTAGCAGAGACCCAGGGGGTGGCGCCATCTGGCCCGGTGATTTTTCTATCTTAGTGGTTGCGAGGACTGCACCATATCTCTTCTGGGTGTAAACTGTTGACATTCCAAAAAGACTTTACATTATCCTCATGTGTCTTCCCCAGGGGATTTTCCTGGGTAAAGACAGTTGAGAAGGCGACATCAGTAGATTGGCCATTTCTCATCTCCTTCTACCATGACCCCTGTTACTCCTAACAGTGTTATGGGGGATGTGGGGGGTCAGTGTTATGGGGGGGTATGGGGGTCAGTGTTAGGGGGGATGTGGGGGTCAGTGTTATGGGGGATGTCGGGGGTCAGTGTTATGGGGGGATGTGGGGGTCAGTGTTATGGGGGGATGGGAGGTCAGTGTTATGGGGGGATGGGAGGTCAGTGTTATGGGGGGAGTGGGGGTCAGGTAGGGGGGATGTGAGGTCAGTGTTATGGGGGGATGTGGAGGTCAGTGTTATGGGGCTGTGGGGGTCAGTGTTATGGGGGGATGTGGAGGCCAGTGTTATGGGGGCTGTGGAGGTCAGTGTTATGGGGGCTGTGGAGGTCAGTGTTATGGGGAGGTCAGAGTTATGGGGGATGTGGGGGGTCAGTGTTATGGGGGATGTGGAAGGTCTGTAATGGGGGGGCTGTGGGAGGTCAGTGTTATGGGGGTGTGGGGGGGTCAGTGTTATGGGGGATTGTGGAGGTCAGTGTTATGGGGGCGGTGGGGGTCAGTGTTATGGGGGATGTGGAGGTCAGTGTTATGGGGGCTGTGGATGGTCAGTTATGGGGGATGTGGGGGGTACATTTATGGGGGGGTCTGAGGAGGTCCGTTTTATAGCCTGCCCATAATAGACAACTGGCCTTCTATATATTTCATCTAAAAAAATTTGAACACAAGTCTGAGCCTCCCCAAGAAGTTTAATTTTACAAAGAATAAGGGGTGATATTAAAGATCCCGGTCGGAGTTTATAATATATCAGGAATTGTAGTATAGGAAATCCTTTTATATTTTCACATCTTATGTACTTGTAGTCATGAATTCCTCTGAGGAGTATTTTTGCAGCCAAATTTCCATCCGTTGTCTGTGACTCATTTGCTTTCCTATATGTTTTTTACAAGCAGCTTTTGATGCATTTACCCTCCCAAAAAGAGAATGCGTAAATTTAATTAGGACAATTAATGAGAAGAGGGAGAACAGAACAACTCGACACACACAATCTGTCAGTCGCCGCGCTACAGAAGTCCAGCACGTGAACACGTCCATTTGAATTAAAGGGATGTCCATATAAACTTATAAAAATCACCAGCAGAATAGTGAGTGCAGACTCGGGGTATAATGCAGGAGTAACTCAGGATCAGTACAGGATAAGTAATGTCATGTATGTAACAGTGACTGCACCAGCAGCAGAATAGTGAGTGCAGCTATGGAGTATAATACAGGATGTAACTCAGGATCAGTACAGGTAAGTAATGTCATGTATGTACACAGTGACTGCACCAGCAGCAGAATAGTGAGTGCAGCTCTGGGGTATAATGCAGGATGTAACTCAGGATCAGTACAGGATAAGTAATGTCAGATATGACACATTGACTGCACAGCAGCAGAATAGTGAGTGCAGCTCTGGGGATAATACAGGATGTAACTCAGGATCAGTACAGGATAAGTAATGTCATGTATGTACACAGTGACTGCACCAGCAGCAGAATAGTGAGTGCAGCTCTGGAGTATAATACAGGATTGTAACTCAGGATCAGTACAGGATAAGTAATGTCATGTATGTACACAGTGACTGCACCAGCAGAATAGTGAGTTGCAGCTCTGGGGTTAATAAGGAAGTAACTCAGGATCAGAACAGGATAGTAATGTCAGTATGTACACAGTGACTGCACTAGCAGCAGAATAGTGTGAGTGCAGCTCTGGAGTATAATACAGGAGTGTAACTCAGGATCAGTGCAGGAGAAGTAATGTCATGTATGTACACAGTGACTGTACCAGCAGCAGAATAGTGAGTGCAGCTCTGGTATAATACAGGATTGTTAACTCAGGGTCAGTACAGGATAAGTAATGTCATGTATGTACACAGTGACTGCACCAGCAGCAGAATAGGAGTGCAGCTCTGGGGTATAATACAGGATGTAACTCAGGATCAGTAAAGGATACGTAATGTCATGTATGTACACAGTGACTGCACCAGCAGCAGAATAGTGAGTGCAGCTCTGGGGTATAATTACTGGATGTAACTAGGATCAGTACAGGATAAGTAATGTCATGTATGTACACTGTGACTGCACCAGCAGCAGAATAGTGAGCACAAGCTCTGGAGTATAATACAGGATGTAACTCAGGATCAGTACAGGATAAGTAATGTCATGTATGTACAGTGACTGCACAGCAGCAGAATAGTGAGTGCAGCTCTGGAGTATAATACAGGAAGCAACTCAGGATCAGTACAGGATAAGTAATGTCATGTATGTACAGTGACTACACCAGCAGCAGAATAGTGAGTGCAGCTCTGGGGTATAATAAATGATGTAAACTCAGGATCAGTACAGGATAAGTAATGTCATGTATGTAACAGTGACTGCGCCCAGCAGCAGAATAGTGAGTGCAGCTCTGGGTATAATACAGGAGTAAACTCAGGATCAGTACAGGATAAGTAATGTCATGTATGTACACAATGACTGCACCAGCAGCAGAATAATGAGTGCAGCTCTGGGGTATAATACAGGATGTAGAACTCAGGATCAGTACAGGATAAAGTAATGTCATGTATGTACACAGTGACTGCACCAGCAGCAGAATAGTGAGTGCAGCTCTGGGGTATAATGCAGGATGTAACTCAGGATCAGTACAGGATAAGTAATGTCATGTATGTACACATTGACTGCACCGCCAGCAGATAAGTGAGTGCAGCTGGGGTTAATAAGGATGGTAACTCAGGATCAGTACAGGATAAGTAATGTCATGTATGTACACAGTGACTGCACCAGCAGCAGAATAGTGAGTGCAGCTCTGGAGTATAATACAGGATGTAAACTAGGATCAGTACAGGATAAGTAATGTCATGTATGTACACATGACTGCCACAGCAGAATAGTGAGTGCAGCTCTGGGTGATAATTACAGGAAGTAACTCAGATCAGAACAGGATAAGTAATGTCATGTATGTACACAGTGACTGCACTAGCAGCAGAATAGTGAGTGCAGCTCGGGTATAATACAGGATGTAACTCAGGATCAGTGCAGGATAAGTAATGTCATGTACACAGTGACTGTACCAGCAGCAGAATAGTGAGTGCAGCCTGGGGTATAATACAGGATGTAACTCAGGGTCAGTACAGGATAAGTAATGTCATGTATGTACACAGTGACTGCACCAGCAGCAGAATAGGTGAGTGCAGCTCTGGGGTATAATACAGGATGTAAATCAGGATCAGTACAGGATACGTAATGTCATGTATGTACACAGTGACTGCCAACAGCGAAGAATAGTGAGTGCAGCTCTGGGGTATAATCTGGAGTAACTCAGGATCAGTACAGGTAAGTTATGTCATGTATGTACACAGTGACTGCACCAGCAGCAGAATAGTGAGTGCAGCTCTGGGTATAATACAGGATGTACATCAGGATCAGTACAGGATAAGTAATGTCATGGTATGTACACAGTGACTGCACCAGCAGCAGAATAGTTTTCGAGATGCAGATGCGCTGGGTTAAATAATGATGATGTAACTCAGGATCAGTACAGGGAAAGTAAAGTCATGTATGTACACAGTGACTGCATCAGCAGCAGAATAGTGAGTCAGCCTGGGGTATAATACTGGATGTAACTCAGGATGAGTACAGGATAAGTATGTCATGTATGTACACTGTGACTGCACAGCAGAGAATAGTGAGTGCACAGCTCTGGAGTGATAATACAGGATGTACTCAGGATCAGTACAGGAGTAAGTAATGTCATGTATGTACCAGTACTGCCCAGCAGCAGAATAGTGAGTGCAGCTCTGGAGATAATACAGGAACAATCAGGATCAGTACAGGATAAGTATGTCATGTATGTACACAGTGACTACACCAGCAGCAAGATAGTGAGTGCAGCTCTGGGGATAATACAATGATGTAACTCAGGATCAGTACAGGTAAGTAATGTCATGTATGTACACAGTGACGCACCACAGCCAGAATAGTGAGTGCAGATCTGGGGTTAATACAGGATGTAAATCAGGAGGATCAGTACAGGATAAGTAATGTCAGTATGTACACAATGACTGCACCACAGCAGAATAATAGTGCAGCTCTGGGGTATAATACGGATGGTAACTCAGGATCAGTACAGGATACGTAATGTCATGTAGTACCCAGTGACTGCACCAGCAGACAGAATAGTGAGTGCAGCTCTGGGGTATAATACAGGATGTAACTCCGGATCAGTACAGGATAAGTAATGTCATGTATGTACACAATGACTGCACCAGCAGCAGAATAATGAGTGCAGCTCTGGGGTATAATACTGGAGTAACTCAGGATCAGTACAGGATAAGTAATGTCATGTATGTAACAGTGATGCATCAGACAGCAGAATAGTGAGTGCAGCTCGGGGTTATAATATGGATGTAACTCAGGATCAGTACAGGATAAGTAATGTCATGTATGTACACAGTGACTGCCCCAGCAGCAGAATAGTGAGTGCAGCTCTGGAGTATATACAGGAAAGTAACTCAGGATCAGTACAGGATAAGTAATGTCATGTATGTACACAGTGACTGCACAGCAGCAGAATAGTGAGTGCAGCTCTGGGTTATAATGCAGGATGTAACTCAGGATCAGTACAGGATAAGTAATGGTCATGTATGTACACAGTGACTGCACCAGCAGCAGAATAGTGAGTGCAGCTCTGGAGTATAATACAGGATGTAGACTCAGGAGGATCAGTGACAGGATAAGTAATAGTCATGTTATGTACACAGTGACTGCACACAGCAGCAGAATAGTGAGTGCAGCTCTGGGGTATAATACGGATGTAACTCAGGATCAGTACAGGATAGTAATGTCATGTATGTACACAGTGACGCACCAGCAGCAGAATAGTGAGTGCAGTCTGGAGTATAATACAGGATGTAACTCAGGATCAGTACAGGATAAGTAATGTCATGTATGTACACAGTGACTGCACCAGCAGCAGAATAGTGAGTGCAGCTCTGGAGTATAATGCAGGATGTAACTCAGGATCAGTACAGGAATAAGTATGTCTGTGTCAGTGACTGCACCAGCAGCAGAATAGTGTGAGTGCAGCTCTGGAGAAATACAGGATGTTGTAGTGGATGTAACTCAGGATCAGTACAGGATAAGTAATGTCATGTATGTATGCAGGTATGTATGCAGTGACTGCACCAGCAGCAGAATAGTGAGTGCTTCTCTTTCTGCTGAGAACTGCTGAGGGTGTGGTTGTGTTCTGCTGAGCTCCTGCACCACCTGGATCTCAACCCACCCAGGCCTGCTCTCTCCTCCCCAGGGAGGGAGTGGGTTCTCTGGGATGAACCCAGAGAACTGGAAAATCCCAGGCTCCTGTCTCTCGCATCAGGCTGGTGGAAGGCAGGAGAAACCAGTTACCGACCAAAGCAGAAGGGGTAAGAAGATCTGCCCTGAGCCAAGGGCGCAAAGATGTGACCTCAGCTGCCACCCCCAAGACCCAGGGAAGCTGTAAGGTCTCCGGTTCACAGAAGATCAAGGCAAGTGACATCAGCCTGAGTGCTCCTCCTGGAAAGCTGGGTGCTTACTGAGAATTGGAAAAAGCATGTAGAGATCTTAAGACCCGGGAGCCATAGATGGTAGCAGACTCCTGGGTCTTAAGATCTCCACATGCTTTGTCCAATACTTTGCTGAGCACATCTGTGAGTACGAGGAAACTGGAAAGGCGCTGAGGAGGCTCTAGGAAGAGCTACGGGAGACCATGGGGTGACTACTAAGAAGAAGAAGTCTAATCTTCTTACCACCATCAGCAGACTTAAAGCACTGGAGGAAAAGAGACGTCTAATCCGTGAGCACAGCGGTCCGTTTCGAGAAAAACTTAAGAATGGCGCAAGTCTTGAGGAAATGCACCAGGAGCAGCTAAGAAAGCAGAAGGGGCTTCAGATCCAGATGGATTATGCCAATGATGGGGAGGATGAGGAAAATTAGCCACGTTAGTCATGTGGCCTGCACCAATACCAGTGTAGGCTCCATCCCAGCCGGAATCCTGCAGTGGACTTGGCCTGAGGGAGCAGGGAGATTGCAAATCCAGATTCAATCATGGCGCAGAGCACCAGCTATGTTTGTAGTAGCAAGGATGATGCAGGGAGGCATTGGCCAAAAGGTTGGACAATGAGGGTGACCCGGCAGGTCCTTGTACTGTGTGCTGCCCTCTAGATGGAGGGGGGGGGGGTCAGGTGCAGGTGGTCAGGCTCCTGTGGCCCCTGGCACTGTAGCTGCTGCTTGCTCCAGTGAGCGACGACGGCAGTGTGATGGGGCTGCTGAGGCCGGTGGCACGGAGCCTCCCAAACATCCTGTGCAGTCTGCTGATCGGGTCAACCACTAGTACCTCTGGTTTATCTTTCTGAGGTATGACCTACCTGGCGGATTTGCCAATTGGCTGAAGGTTTTGTATACAGGGGCAGATAATTTCCCGCTTGTGAACATACTGTACATGTTTTCAATCAACAAATCCACATGGTTGATTGTGGGCCGTTGGGATGGACCAGGCGGCACCGGAAGCCACTCTTAGAGTGGTAGCGTATGCTGATGATGTGACCCTTTCTGTGTCCTCGCAAGGGAAGGCACAATTGGTGATGTCATAGATCGACCGCTTATCAGAGGCTTCTGGGTCTAAGATCAGCCAGGATAAGTATGAGGGCCCCAAGACTCTGCCAAAGTTCTCGGCATCGAATTTGGCCAGGGGGATTAACCCATGCAAAACTGGGACAGCAGGCTTAAGATCGCCGCTCAGAAGATGGACCAGTGGAAGGGTTGGTCTTTGACCCTCACGTGAACCTGATTAAAACTTACCTGCTCCCGTTGCTGATTTACCTGGCCAGTGTATGCATGTTGCCAGAACCCCTCTGGACTCGGGTCTACAGTCTGTTCTTCCAGATGTTATGGGGGAATAGGCTGAACCTAATCAAGAGGGAGGTTACTTACCGCACGAGGAGACAAGGAGGGTTGTGTATGGTCAATGTAGCAAACCTCTGGAAAGAGAGGGCTCCTCCGTGGGTATACTCCTGTAGGGGATGGTTTCGGCCTTTCTTACAGGAATGGGAGACAAGAAGTGAAGGATCTTCCGGCTTATGCTACCCCGGTTCTGAAGGTAATTCGCCGGTGGGGTCTGGGAATGTGGGAGATCAGGACCATGTCGAGGAAACTCCTTGACAAAAGGGTTCTGTTTGCCCATTTTCAGAAGCCTCTGGACCTCTGGGATTGCCCAAGTCAGGATCTGAGGGTGGGTTTGAGTCTGTTGAATTCAGGGTCCCCTTAAAGTTTTGGGACGTGACTTGGCGCTGCTTCCATGGAAAGCTGTATCTGAGGGACAATCTGAAGTGTAGGAGCTCTGAGGAAAGGGGTTGTCCCTGGGAGTCTAGTGGTCAGGTACCACACGTGGAACGCACGGTGCTTAGTGTCGACGCAACGTAAAATCCTCCCGGTGGATGAGGTGGTTAGGAACATTTTGGGTGACCTGGTGAAGGTGCGCTCTCTGGAGTATGAGAGGCTGGGCACGGTGAGGGCCTCTCTCCTTATGTTATTAGGTTATGGCTTGATTTATGTTTATTATTGTAATGTTTTGTACTTTTATTAAAAAAAAATCTACAGGATGTAACTCAGGATCAGTAAAGAATAAGAAATGGTGAATGGACACAGTGACTGCACCAGCAGAATAGTGAGCGCAGCTGTGGAGCACAGCGCAGTATAGGTAATGTTATATACAAGTATGTCATTTAGGCGGGATAAGTTTGCTTTGGGCTCTGGGCTGTATGAATATTATAGCCCTACAAGTCTAGGATTAGTTCCTACATATGGTACTAGGATCACCTTCTTGGAGATTAGAGGATATGGAGGTCCTGTGATGGCTCGTGTTTAGATGTGCCTTAAGAGCAGGAACAGATGTACAAGGATTTCATGATTGAAGGTTCTTCTCAGTATAAAATTTGGTGGGTGGTTTGGATGGCCATGGGCCTCTAGAAGTCTAGGGCTCCGGAATACCGCCTAAACGATAATCCACTACTGGTGTAGATAGATGATATATCGCGGCCCCTCGGTCCTCGGTAGATCTGCACCAGTAGAGCAGGTCTCTGGGTGTTGGGTTAGCGCTCTGCATACACAATGCAGCAGGGAGGACAGGACAGGGATGCCATTGCCTGCTCTTGGGCAGTAGATGAGATCTTTGCTATGCACGCTGTGTGCTGGCTCCGGCACGTTTCCCTCCATCTCCCACAGTCGCTTTATTGTCTTCTGCCTGTTCTGCTCATCAGAGTTTAAGTTTATTTAGAGCTCGGGAGGAGGCAGAGCTGACAGCTTCTTGCTGCGCAGTCTTTCCACTTAGCCACGTAACAGGTCGCGGTTTGGCACTATTCCCCGTCCTCCATCACTAGACATTAACACGACTGATAATAAGCGGCTCCTGGTGGCACGCAGGTAGGAGGCCCTTACACTGAGCTGAACCGCCGAGCGCAGCGCCTGTCAGCATTAACTTGTCCTTTCTTCTGATTACAAGCTCCAGCCCCAGACGCCTGTTGTCTTCTCTACAAGCACAAGATCTGACAGCAAGCGTTCAGCGGGATGAAGACGTGCTCCCCCAGTCATTGTCAATATGGCTGCCAGCGCAGATCTCTCACAGTGCACACAAACTGCAGGCCTTATACTTGCCATCACAACCCTTATTGTCCAAACATGCCGAACCAACTACAGTTTTGGTGGAAGCCAAAAAATATTTCTTGGCCGATATCCCATTTCCGGAGTCTAACATCGGTTATAACATTAGAACAAAGTTTCCCAAATAACTTCTACGGGACCGTCCCATGTTCCATCTCATTACTATTTACAGATAATGAAAGAAGAGACCTATCCGACATGGATAAATGTGAGAACATTTGGATACAAATTTCTCATGGTAGATTGACCTCCACCAGAGACTGAAAAGATGGTTAAAAATGGCAGTGGTTGGGTTGACTTGGCCCTGAAGATCACATATTTGGGTGCAGAGTGTTCCATATGGTCGTAGCTAGTTGGTTAATGCAGAAGAGTAGCACTTAATGGTTAGTAAACTACTTTAGATAAAAGTAGGAAAGGAATAGTCACCCCTCACTACAACAGAGGAGACGCAGGACAAGGGGAGCAGAGATCAACTCTGAAGATCTAAGAAAGTCGCTGAATTTTCACCTAAGTTGCGCTGATTGTAAGAACTGAAGAGGGAACCTCGTGATCAATAACTTCACTGGTCAAAAAGAGGGACCAAATCCCGGGTTCTTTGTAGAAAGTGTAACGCTGGATTTTAGATTCTTGTTAGCAACCATGCCTCCCACCTTGAGGGCTGGAAATATAGAGATTTGACTTCAACTGGATCCAACATAACTGAGATGAAGTGAAGATCAATTTCCTTATGTTCAACCTTATGTGGGCTCCTCAGCAACTCTGGGCCCCGGCACTTGCCCAGGTATGCCTAGTTCTTGCGCCAACCCTGTTTCAGGGTACCTCAACTTTTAGTGCCAACTGAAGAATGGTCAAAGGAAGGCATGTAACTACTGTACAAACAAAACCAAACCTGGCATGGCGACACAGATTACGCTTGGTTCCACTTCATCTTGGTTGTGTTCTGGTCCCATTCTAGTGCAAATCTTCTACCAAGCTCCACAATAATTTCACAACTCAAAGAGATTCTTCACCTTGAAACCAGCAAATGTCTTATTTTTTTTTTTGTTGACCTAAATCAGGTGGGAGCTGAACCATAGGTCTAAATTATGAGGCAAAAATACATTAGTTTGTAATCCAGTTGACCTTCTATGTTGCTGTGTGTTCATGAATTGAAAAGAGGTGGTCTTGTAGATCAGCAGGTCCGGCTCCAGAGACGTAGTATCTGAAGGCTGAGAGGTTACACGCTCTTAGACTTTTGAGCAGTCGGAACATGGTTTCTCACTCTTATAGTTGATGTTTACTTGATAAATGGTTGATGGTTGAGTTCACAGACCTATGAACTCTACTTGTTCCATAAGTTTTTTTTGTAGCCCAAGGAAATCTACATGCTAAAATCAGGAATAGTGGCATCATCCAATTGGGATGAAGGTGAATCCTTCAAGATATTAGACTGAGAGGGCCGACTCCACTCCAACATCAAGCAGTCTTTCTGGCAGTCGGATTTGTTTTCCTCGTCAGGTACAATTCACTTTAAGATACTTTTGCTTATGTTGAATAACGTTGAGGTCATATTTCCGTGCAGTCAACTTCTCCCTCATCAAGGTCCACAAGCATTTTTATATAAACCAAGGAATTATTCATGTTGAAACCAGGAAAAGTCTTCACCTCCAATGTCTAGCCATTGAAGGTTGACAGTTTTCCTGAATCGAGGTGTTATGTACAGGGACGGTCTGGATGAACAGGAAAGACAAACAATAACAGTGAGTCCTAAGACTAAAACTCCTTCGTAGCTGTCCCTGCCTAATTGCTTCACCTACCTTAAGCACTTAGTGACAACTGGTCGACATTTCCTTCCTGTGCTAAAGTGTGAAAATGGATGCAAAGACAGGAAAATACAAATAATAAAGGGAATTTGACAAAATACGGGTCAGAACCAAGAGGAAAACCAAGAGTACAAAATCTATAGGCAACTGGATAGTCTGAAAACAAGCATAGGGTCTGACATCCATATATGGCAGAAATATGAATGGAGGGAGATTTCCATCTCAGCAGAGTAACCAGAGCACAGGAGACAGATGGGTGAGGTGGGTTTTAATGAAGGCTGCTAGTAAAGAGTTCAGGACATTGGCAAGGACAGCATGATCAGTGTCCCTGTCCCTGGGATACATGCACCTGCTGCTATGGATGTGAGTGTCCACGTCAGCTCTGGGGCATTGGAGTCCATCTACATTTTGTTGTAGGCAATGGGGCGGTGACGTCATTCGGATACAATGGAAGGTTACTGCAGCTATAAAAGGCTGACAAATTACAGGGAACACGGCCCCGGCTATTGTGGGAGACATCAGCGTTCTGAATATTAAATATTTAATTGCATGTTGCAGATTCATCAAAGTAGGGAAATTTCTGTGTATCCGGGGGAAACACACAGCCAACACCGCAAAACAACCCCGACTCCACTGCGAGGGATGATTCATAACCGAGTAGTATCCGCGTCATCCAGGATCACAGCACAGAGGTCTCTAATGTGTAACCATGGAACTTCACCACCCCAAAAGCAGATTCTCTCCAGGCCCCGTCCACAGGAAAGATGCTGGCAGAAATTCAAGGTGTTACACTCCAGAGCTGCACTCACTATTCTACTTTTTTTAGTGAATTTTTTTTTTTTAGTAATTTTGTTTTTCCTCTCCTAATAAATAACTAAACAATACGCAGTAAATTAGACAAAAACAGGGGGAAAAAGCAAACAATAACAAAAAAAACAAAAATTAAATATATCTAACTAAATCCCACGCCCATCACCCTCCCACCCAGACACTGGTCTAATGTCCAAAGTTTGCGTTGAGTAGTCCAGACCAGTGCCCAGGATCATAGTGTCCAAATCCCATCCACCCCCCTCCCAACCTAACACCCTAACACCAACACCCCAAACCAACTTATATATACAAATACTATAATAATCTAAAGAATACACTATAACACACATCAAATCTTTAAACAAATCAATACCATAAAGCCCAGGTTCGGCGCCTGCAAGCCGCTACATCACTACATGCCCAGAACACAAAACAAAAATCTACAGTGCAGCATCAGCCCAACACCAGGAGAGGAGACGACAGACTAAGGGACACTAAAGGAGAACCCCCTCCAAAGGAGAGAGGCCCTCCCCATGCCCAGCCTCTCATACTCCAGAGAGCGCACCTTCACCAGGTCACCCAGAATGTTCCTGACCACCTCATCCACCGGGAGGATTTTACGCCGCGTCGATACTAAGCACCGTGAGTTCCACGTGTGGTACCTGACCACTAGGCTAACTAGGAATAACGTGCATCGGTCCCGGCCACCCAGGCCTCTGAATGCTCCATAGGCCCACTCCGCATAGGAGAGACCGGCCAACCCAGGCCAATGGATGGAAGCGCCCACTCGGTTGTACACCTCTGTGTTAAAGGGGCACTGAAGCAGGAAGTGGTCCATGCTCTCCAGCAGACCACCGCACTCCTCCCGGGGACAACCCCTTTCCTCAGAGCTCCTACACTTCAGATTGTCCCTCACACACAGCTTTCCATGGAAGCAGCGCCAAGTCAACTTCAAGGGGATCCTGATAGAATTCAACAAACTCCAACCCACCCCCAGATCCCGACTTGGGCAATCCCTGAGGGCCAGAGGATTCTGGAAACGGGCAAACAGAACCCTCTTGTCAAGGACTTTCCTCGACATGGTCCTGATCTCCCACATTCCCAGACCCCACCGACGAATCACCTTCAGAACCGGGGTAGCGTAAGCCGGAAGATGCCCATGCGGTGTACGAAGATCCTTCACTTGTCCTCCTGTCTCCCATTCCTGGAAGAAAGACCGAAACCATCCCCTACAGGAGTATACCCACGGAGGAGCCCTCTTTTTCCAGAGGTTTGCTACATTGATCTTAAGAAAGGTATTCACTAGGAACACCACAGGGTTGACCATACACAACAATCCTTGTCTCCTCGTGTGGTAAGTAACCTCCCTCTTGATTAGGTTCAGCCTATTCCCCCATAACAGCTGGAAGAACAGACTGTAGACCCGAGTCCAGAGGGGTTCTGGCAACATGCACACACTACCCAGATAAATCCGCAACGGGAGCAGGTAAGTTTTAATCAGATTAACCCTTTCCCTGAGGGTCAAAGACCAACCCTTCCACTGGTCCACCTTCTGAGCGGCGATCTTAAGCCTGCCATCCCAGTTTTGCATGGGGTAATCCCCCTGGCCAAATTCGATGCCAAGAATTTTGGCAGAGTCTTGGGGCCCTGGAAGAGTGTCCGGGAGATCAAAGCCCGGACCTCCCTCTCCCAGCCAAAGACTCTCACACTTATCCCGGTTGATCTTGCACCCAGAAGCCTCTGAGTAGCAGTCAACCTCTGACATCACCCATTTAGCCTCCCCTCCCGAGGACACAAAAACGGTGACATCATCGGCATACGCTACCACTCTAAGAGTGGCTTCCGGTGCTGCCTGGTCCATCCCGACTCCCACCAACGCCCCACGATCAATCCTCCTAAGGAAGTCGCGAACACGTACAGTAGTGGGCTCAGAGGACAACCCTGGTGAACACCAGACCCGGCCTCAAAAGAGCGGCCAATCCAACTGTTCACAAGCGGGAAACTCTCTGCCCCTGCGTACAAAACTTTCAGCCAATCGACAAACTCCCTCGGTAGGCCATACCTCAGGACATACCAGAGGTACTCGTGGTTAACCCGATCAAACGCTTTTGCCTGATCCAAGGACAGCAAGTACCCCTTCCAGTTACCAGCCCTGCCCTGCTCCACTGCCTCCCGAACACAAAGCACAGCACTAAATGTACTGCGGCCTGGAACAGAGCAGTGCTGGGTCCCCGAAAGGAGCCGGGGCGCAAACTGCACCAGCCGATTAAACAGCACCTTTGCCAAAACCTTTCTGTCCGTATTGAGAAGCGCTATGGGACGCCAGTTCTCAATACGAGATCGGTCCTTACCCTTTGACAGGATGATCAAGGCAGACCTCCTCATTGACTTCGGCAGAGCGCCCGAGGAAAGACACTCATTGAATACCTCAGTCAAGAGGGGAACCAAGGAAGGTTACTGCAGCTATAAAAGGCTGACAAATTACAGGGAACACGGCCCCGGCTATTGTGGGAGACATCAGCGTTCTGAATATTAAATATTTAATTGCATGTTGCAGATTCATCAAAGTAGGGAAATTTCTGTGTATCCGGGGGAAACACACAGCCAACACCGCAAAACAACCCCGACTCCACTGCGAGGGATGATTCATAACCGAGTAGTATCCGCGTCATCCAGGATCACAGCACAGAGGTCTCTAATGTGTAACAATGGAACTTCACCACCCCAAAAGCAGATTCTCTCCAGGCCCCGTCCACAGGAAAGATGCTGGCAGAAATTCAAGGTGTTACACTCCAGAGCTGCACTCACTATTCTGCTTTTTTTAAAGAATTTTTTTTTAGTAATTTTTTTTTTCCTCTCCTAATAAATAACTAAACAATACAGAGTAAATTAGACAAAAACGAGGAAAAAAAGCAAATAATAACAAAAAAACAAAAATTAAATATAACTAAATCCCATGCCTATCACCCTCCCACCCAGACACTGGTCTAACGTCCAAAGTTTGCGTTGAGTAGTCCAGACCAGTGCCCAGGATCATAGTGTCCAAATCCCATCCACCCCCCTCCCAACCTAATCCCTACACCCCAAACCAACTTATACACATATAGTATAATAATCTAAAAAATACACTATAACACACATCAAATCTCTAAACAAATCAAAACCACATAAAGCCCAGGTTCGGCTCCTGCAGCCCCTACATCACTACATGCCCAGAACACAAAACAAAAATCTACAGTGCAGCATCAGCCCAACACCAGGAGAGGAGACGACAGACTAAGGGACACTAAAGGAGAACCCCCTCCATAGGAGAGAGGTCCTCCCCGTGCCCAGCCTCTCATACTCCAGGGAGCGCACCTTCACCAGGTCACCCAGAATGTTCCTAACCACCTCATCCACCGGGAGGATTTTACGCTGCGTCGATACTAAACATTGTGCGTTCCACGTGTGCTACCTGACCACTAGACTAACTAGGAATAACGTGCAGCGGTCCCGGCCACCCAGGCCTCTGAATGCTCCATAGGCCCACTCCGCATAGGAGAGACCGGCTAACCCAGGCCAATGGATGGAAGCGCCCACTCGGTTGTACACCTCTGTGTTAAAGGGGCACTGAAGCAGGAAGTGGTCCATGCTCTCAAGCAGACCACCGCACTCCTCCCGGGGACAACCCCTTTCCTCAGAGCTCCTACACTTCAGATTGTCCCTCACACACAGCTTTCCATGGAAGCAGCGCCAAGCCAAGTCCCAAAACTCCAAGGGGATCCTGATAGAATTCAAAAGACCTAAACCCACCCCCAGATCCCGACTTGGGCAATCCCTGAGGGCCAGAGGCTTCTGGAAATGGGAAAACAGAACCCTCCTGTCAAGGAGTTTCCTCGACATGGTCCTGATCTCCCACATTCCCAGACCCCACCAGCGAATCACCTTCAGAATCGGGGCAGAGTAAGCTGGAAGATGCCCATGTGGTGTGCAGAGATCCTTCACTTGCCCTCCTGTCTCCCATTCCTGGAAGAAAGGCTGAAACCATCCCCTACAGGAGTATACCCACGGAGGAGCCCTCTCTTTCCAGAGGTTTGCTACATTGATCTTAAGAAAGGTATTCACTAGGAATACCACAGGGTTGACCATACACAACCCTCATTGTCTGCTCGTATGGTAAGTAACCTCCTTCTTCATTAGGTTCAGCCTATTCCCCCATAACATCTGGAAGAACAAACTGTAGACCCGAGTCCAGAGGGGTTCTGGCAAGATGCACACACTGCCCAGATATGTCTGCAGCAGGAGCAGGAAGATTTTGATCAGATTAACCCTTTCTCTGAGGGTCAAAGACCAACCCTTCCACTGGTCCACCTTCTGGGCGGCCTTGGAAGAGTGTCCAGGAGATCAAAGCCGGCATCCCCCTCTCCCAGCCAGAGACTCTCACACTTATCCCGGTTGATCTTGGACCCAGAAGCCTCTGAGTAGTGGTCAACCTCTGACATCACCCATTGCACCTCCCCTCCCGAGGACACGAAAATGGTGAGATCATCGGCGTACGCTACCACTCTTAGAGTGGCTTACGGTGCTGCCCGATCCATTGCGATTCCCACCAACGGCCCACGATCAATCCTCCTAAGGAATGAGTCGAACACAAACACATACAGTAGCGGGCTCAGAGGACAACCCCGGCGAACACCAGACCCTATCTAATAAGAGCAGCCAATCCAACCGTTCACAAGCGGGAAACTCTCTGCCCCTGCGTACAAAACTTTCAGCCAATCAACAATCAACTCCCCCGGCAGGCCATACCTCAGAAGGACAGACCAGAGGTACTCATGGTTAGCCCGATCACACACTTTTGCCTGATCCAAGGACAGCAAGTACCCCTTCCAGTTACCAGCCCTGCTCTGCTCCACTGCCTCCCGGATACAAAGGACAGCACTAAATGTACTGCGGCCTGGAACAGAGCAGTGCTGGGTCCCCGAAAGGAGCCGGGGCGCAAATTAACAGCGCCGATTAAACAGCACCTTTGCCAAAACCTTTCTGTCCGTATTGAGAAGCGCAATGGGACGCCAGTTCTCAATACGAGATCGGTCCTTACCCTTTGACAGGATCATCAGGGCAGACCTCCTCATTGACTTCGGCAGAGTGTCCGAGGAAACACACTCATTGAATACCTCAGTCAAGAGGGGAACCAAGGCGTCCTTAAAGGTCTTATAAAACTCGGATGTTAAGCCATCCGGACCTGGCGATTTCTTGAGGGCGAGCCCTTCAATCGCCAGGCTGACTTCCTCTTCCCTGATCATCTCTGTCAAAACATCAAGAGAGGGGTCTACTCCTGGCTCAGGGACAGTTTCAGCCAGGAAAGCCGACATCACATCCCGATCTAGATCCTTCCTGCCCAAGAGGTGCGAGTAGAAGGATCTGACGACCTCCAGGATCCCTGATCTGGACCTTTTCAGGGATCCCGTACTGTCAACCAGTCCTGTGACAACTTTACCATTCACTGACATCTTGCAGTTTCTGTAAGGGTCGGGCGAGCGGTATTTCCCGTAATCCCTCTCAAAAACCAAAGATGCGTGTCTATCGTACTGACACCTCTTCAGCAAGGATTTCACTCTGGAGATGTCCTCACGACTACCTCCAGTCGAGACGAGATGCTCGAGTTTCCTCCTCAGGCCCTGATACAGGCGGTACCTGTCCAGGCTCCTGAGGCTCGAGAGCTGGCGGAAGAATCTCGCCACCCTTTTCTTGAGCATCTCCCACCACTCTGACTTACTGCTACAAAGGCCCAGCAATGGTACCTGGCTCTGAAGAAAGTCCTCAAAGGATTGTCTTATCTCTGCTTCTTCCAGGAGAGACGAATTGAGCTTCCAGTAGCCTCTTCCCATCCGGGGGGTCTCTGTAACATTCAGAGAAAACAAAAGTAGACAGTGGTCGGAGAACTCCACCTCAACAACGGACACTGCTGAAGAAATGGCTTCCTCCTTTAAATAAAACCTGTCTATTCTAGACCTGCAGCTACCCCTATAATAGGTGAACCCCGCGTGGCCTGGGGTGTGCCGGATGTGGACATCCACCAGGCGAGACTCACTAGCTATGCTATTAAGAGCGACGCTATCATAAGTCAGCTTGTCTCTGGAACCTCCCCTATCCTGGGACCTCGTGACAGCATTGAAGTCCCCTCCAAAGACCACCTGCCGACTTGTAAAAGGAAGGCCCGTGTCTCCATTCCCTCTTAGCTTTAAACACGGCCGCCAAATCTGGCAGCCTGGTCTCCTGCAAAAATAAAATGTCGGCTTCAACACAGCCGAGAAATTAGGCCGCATCAGACTTAATGCTGGCGACATTAATGGACGCCAGCGTCAACGGAGTGGGTGCCACCATCATGAGTGATTGAGTTAGATGGCTTTCTTTTTACCATCTTACCACCACCCTCGGGAAATGAACACCCCCTTTTTAGACATATTGTGGTGTCCATCTCCCGCACCTCTGATGTTTCAGGGGCAGATCCAAGACCCGCCCCCTCATCCTCGACTCCAGACTCTGGGCCAGTCTCCCCTCCTGAGGACCCTGACTCTCCAGGGGGAGACTCGGCACCCCCTGCAGGCTCCGCCACCTCTGGTCCTTCGCCCTCAGCCCCTCCATCGGCAGGAGAGGCTCCATTCAGGGCCAGGAATCGATTTGAAAGTTCGACCAGCGGGGAGTTGGTTGCACCTTACTTGGGTACCATAGTCATGGTGAGAGAATATCTTACATAGGGGGCAGTATTATAGTAGTTATATTCTTGGACATAGGGGGCAGTATTATAGTAGTTAAATTCCTGTACATAGGGGGCAGTATTATAGTAGTTATAATCTTGTACATAGGGGACAGTATTATAGTAGTTATATTCCTGTACATAGGGGGCAGTATTGCAGGGGGTGTACTATGTGCAGTGGGTGTACTATGTGCAGTGGGTGTACTATGTGCAGGGGGTGTGTACTATGTGCAGTGGGTGTACTATGTGCAGGGGGTGTACTATGTGGAGGGGGTGTACTATGTGGAGGGGGTGTACTATGTGGAGGGGGTGTACTATGTGGAGGGTGTACTATGTGCAGTTCCCTGTGTATAGTACGGGGGGCGCCAGATTCAGGATTTCTGACGCACGTCTGGCGCCCCCTGCGCTGCTCCGATAGAGTGCAAAACTTTATTTTTGTGCACCTTTACCTTGAGGCAGGAAATATTTTGATGGATGTTTAATATTTTAGTCTTAATAAATTCCCCTCCTTGTTACCAAATCAACCACAGCAGAAATATTGCCCCCATTTGTAGCACCGGCCCCACACAATCCCGTAATTCGGGGCTTGGAGAATCCTGGATTTCTACTTTTGCCATGTCCAGTGTCTTCCAGTCTCTGTGCTCAATGTTGCCTCCTTGTGGTCAAGAGTGGAAGTGCATTATTACACTACACCATGTAAGCCATGGCTGATGCTTTATACCCCACCACTGCTACTGCTGCCCTCACACCGCACAATATGGAAAGGCAGTATAGGAAATAATTAATGGTGGGGGGCAGCATAGGAAATAATTAATTATGAGGTGCAGTATGGGAGATAATTATGAGATGCAGTATGGGAGATAATTATGAGGTGCAGTATGGGAGATAATTATGAGGTGCAGTATGGGAGATAATTATGAGGTGCAGTATGGGAAATAATTAATTATGAGGGGCAGTAGAGGAAATAATTAATGGTGGGGGGCTGCATATGTACATATATGTATTGTGTGGCAGCATAGGAAATAATGGTGTGTGGGTGCAGCAAGGTGAAATAATTAATGGTTGGGGGGCATCATAAATAATATAATGGTAAGGAAGCTCGTAAATAATAATTGTGGGTGGGCAGATAGGAAATAATTAATGGTGAGGGTATACGGAAATATTAATGGTGGTGGAAGCATATGAAATAATTAATGGTGGGGCAGCATAGGAAATAATTAATGGTTGGGGTGGGGCGGCAGCATAGGAAATATTAATGTGGGGGGCATTATAGTAAATAATTAATGGTTGGGGCTCCCAATGGAAATCATTAATGGTGGGGGGCAGCATAGTTATGAAATAATTAATGGCGGGGGCACATAGAAATAATTATTGGTGGGAGGCAGCATAGTAAATATTAATGTGGGGGTCAAGTATAGGAAATAATTAAGTGGGGGCAGCATAGAATAAAAGTAATGGTGGGGACATAGGATCAATAATGGGGGCGCAGCATAGGAAATAATTAATGTGGGGGCACTAGAAAAAGTATGGTGGGGGCAGTATAGGAAATAATTATGTGGGGGGCCAGCATAGGAAATAATTAATTATGAGGTGCAGTAGGGGAGTAATTATGAGATGCCCAAGTATGGGAGATAATTATGATGCTGCAGTATGGGAGATATTATGAGGTGCAGTATGGAGTAAATTATTAGGTGCAGTATGGGAAATATTAATTATGAGGCAGAGGGAATATAATTAATGGTGGGGGCGGCATATGAAAATAATAATGTGTGGGGGCAGCATATGAAATAATTAATGTTGGGGCAGCATATGAAATAATGGTGGGGGGCAGCAGGTGAAATACTTATGGTGGGGGGTCGCATAGGAATAATGGTGGGGGGAATGCATAGGAATAATTAATGGTGGGGGGCAGCATAGAAATAATTATAGTGTGGGGGAAGCATAGGAAATATATATGGTGGGGGCTAAGATGAAATAATTAATGGTGGGGGCAGCATAGGCAAATAATTAATGGTGGGGGGGGCGTCATCATATGAAAAATAATGGTGGGGCAGTTAGGAATAATGGTGGGGGGCAGCATAGGAAATAATAATGTGGCGGGGCAGCATAGGATAATAATTATCTGGTGGGAGGCAGCATAGGAAATAATTAATGGTGAGGGGCTATAGGAACATTAATGTGGGGGGGCAGCATGGAAATAAATAATGGTGGGGGAAGCATAGAAATAATTAATGGTGGGGCCAGCATAGAAATAATTAATGGTGGGTGGCAGCATGGAAACTAATTAATGGTGTGGGTGCAGTATAGGAATAAATTAATGGTGGGGGGCAGCATAGGAAATAATTATTGGTGGGGGCAGTATAGGAAATAAATGTGAGGCAGTAGGAAATATTAATGGTGGGGGCGCAGCGAATAAAATAATGGTGGGGGGACGCATAGGAAATAATTAATGGTGTGGGGTGCAGCATATTGAAATATTAATGGTGGGGGCGCAGCATACGGAAATAATTAATGGTGCGGGGCAGCATAAGGAAAAGTAATTATTGTGGTGGGACGCAGCGTAGGAAATATATTGTGAGGGCAAGTATAATTAATTATGGTGGGGGGCATCATAGAAATAATAATGGTGGGGAAGCATAGGAAATAATTAATGGTGGGGGGGCGCAGCATAGGAATAATTAATGGTGGGGGCAGTATAGGAAATAATTAATGGTGGGGGGCATCGGAAATAATTAAGGTATAGCATAGGAAATAATTAATGGTGAGGTAATCAGGAATAATTACTGGGTGGGGGGCAGCATAGGAAATAATTAATGGTGGGAGCAGCATAGGACATATGTAATGGTGGGTGTGTCATAGGAAATAATTAATGGTGGGTGGGCACATAGGAATAGTGGCGACATGTAACATAATTAAATAGGTGGGGGCGTCATAGGAAATATTAATGGTGGGGCGCGTGCATGGAAATAATTAATGTGGGGGCGCGCAAAGTAAATAATTATGGTGGGGCGCAGCATAGCAAATAATTAATGGTGACGGCTGCATATAAATAATTTACTGGTGTAGGGTGGGCAGCATAGGAAAAAATTAATGGTGAGGGTGTAGGAAATGATTTATTATGAGGGGCAGTTCTAGTAATAATGTGGGGGAGGACATCTATTCAATAATTAATGGAGAGAGGGTCCCAGTATATTTAATAATTACATTGGGGCCCATCATCTAAATAGTTTCCCAAGGGGGTGAATAATTAATAATTAATTGATGGGGCGCCAGTGTATTATGGATGCAGTCATTATATCATAATATATCTACTATATATCATGATCTCATATCATGTGTACTCACAGTATAATCATGTATACTACATATATATATGATATTATATGTATATATATATTATATCATCAGTATTATGTCTGTGCATGTATAATAACGTAATGTTGTCTGTGTGTATATATAGTTTTATACAGATGATCCCGTTCTCTATTACTTGTCTGTCTGATAGAATTCATACGTAGTTATGAGTAGTATCGTATTGTCCTGTAATCTATATTCAGTATGTCTGCTGTATGATACGTAGCATTGTCTGTAAAACAGTGTATTGGTAGTATAAATACTATGTACGCTGTATTCGTGTAGTCGTTATGATGTATATTCAGTATGTAGTCCGTCTGTCGTGTATATGGTATATATGATCTGTATGTTATACATTAGTCTGTTGCATGTATACAGTATGCATGTCGCTGTGATGTAATACATAATGTATGTCTGTGTATGATTAGTATACATTATGGGTACTCTGTATATACAGTATGATGTTCTGTTCGGTGTATTTATTTATATACAGTATGTATGTCCTGCTGAATGTCTAATTGATGCTGATACAGTATCTCGATGTAGTGGAGTATCAGTATGCTCATCTGTGCTGTATTAATCAGTATGTATGTCTGTGGCTGTTTTATCAGACAGTTATGTATTTACATTGTGTCGGCTGATGTAGTAATGTGTATGTTATGTGCGGAATTATATAGTTTTCGTGCGATATATGTATATCACAGTATGTATTCTGTGCTGTATGTCATAGACAGTATTTATTGTCTGTGCAATATGTATTACAGTATGCATGTCATATACTTGTGCTGTCAGTCTGTATATGATACCTTATGTATGTCTGATGTTATGTATATAACAGTATGTATGTGATGTATACGTACTGTACTGCATATCTGTATGGTCGTATGTATGTTCATCGTATGTATGTTGTGGCCGTGTATGTATATACGTATGTATTACTGTGGCATATATGTATATACAGTATTATGTTCTTCGTGTATGTATATACAGTATGTTGGTGTCTGTGCATGTATGTATATATACAGTATGTCATGTATAAATCCAGTATTATCTTCTGTGCTGTTATTTATATACATTAGTTTGTATGTATATACAGTATGTATTCTTGCATGAATGTATATATACGTATTATGTATATACAGTTGTCATGTCCTGTGCTGAATGTATATATACAGTATGTGTCCCTGTGGTGAATGTATATACATTAGTGTAATCTGTGGCGGTATGTATACCAGTATGCATGTCTGTGCGTGTATGTATATACATATGTATGTCTGTGCATGAAATGATATATACAGTATGCATTCGGTGCGTGAATGTAAATATACATATGTAGTATGGGTGTTATAGTTTGTTGTATATACAGTAGGATGTCTGTGCTGAATGTATATCTACAGTATGTAGTCTGTGCAGTATTATATACAGTAAGGATGTCTGTGCATGAATGTATATAACAGTAGTATTCCTGTTGGGTGAGTATGAATTACCGTTGTATGCTGTGCATGCATGTTATCGGAGTGGGAACGTCTGTAAATAAAGGTTAAGGCTGTCAGCTCTTCACTCCCCTGTAACCTTGGCTTAGCTTTACATCTTATGCATACAAGATCCAATCACACCAGAAAACAGATGGTACCATCCTCTTCACCGAATAGATTGCAACCTCCTGTGACAGACTGTTTCTGTAGACTCTTCCTGAGGAGCCACAGACATGTTACACACGTCCAGGGGCCGCCATCCTCATACAACGTCCCACAGGAGGCAGAGAATCAAGCCTGGATTCTTGTACATGGGGAGGGGGAGCGATCAGCTGCTGCGGTGAATGCCCCCCATACATCTGCGATCCCTGGTGGTCTCATTTCTAGGATAATCCCATTGATTTCCTCAACTCGTTATATCACAGAGAGGAACGTGCTGCTTCCTTACAAAAGACTGGACGTGACCTCATAAGCCAGCCCTAGACATCCAGGCAGTCTACTGCCCCCCACCACCCGAATATACCCCTAAGAGCCCTCCACCACCACTCATCCTGGGGTAAACATGGTCCTTTACCAGTGCGATGGTGACGCCAATATGAACTGATGCAGGGATAAAGCCACTGTGGGCGGACTTACACGGAGAACATCTCCTCCTCTTGTTTTACTAGTGCAGGCAGCAGCTTCTCCTCTTCATTGAAGAAGAGCTTTTAACATCTGCAGTGAGAGATGAGGGTGAGTAGCGTCCGCTCGGCCGGGGGATCGTGCATGAGCTTTGTGGGTGATGCTCTAGCACAAACCCAATAGACCATGACCCAAGATTTGCATGACCATCTCCGGAATTTGTATATTTTTGGGTACTGGGTTTACAGATGGGTAGGATAATCCCCTGGTGGGCATTCGGCTGGGTTTGGGGGGGGGGGGGGAGGAGTAAGATTATATGATTTAAAACTCTAGTGATGTAAGAATCTTGGCTGAGCTGTGAATTCGAGAAGAGCAGGGAGGTGGGCGATGCTTGGATAACGTTCGGTTTGCAGATATCGTCTTACTGACGGGTGTTAGAATAAGTCATGTAGGACTTAGACCACTTAAGACCGGCGCTGGATGTGCCCGAGCTCCTTCCCGAGCTTTCCTTGATGTGTCTACAAGCCAGGAGCCGTTTGATGCTGAAGACTTACTCCTGGGATCCTAAATCTTCACCATCCACATCCCTCTCAAACCAGACTTTTTAAGGATTCAAAAAAAGGAAAGGAAAGAGAAGCTTTGAAAATCAATATTATGTCTCCTTTTCGAAGCCTTCTTCTCCGTCTTTGAATTAATACAGGGAGTCAGCTGCGAGGCGATAACGTGCATTATACATGCCGTGAGACACTATCTACTTTGTGGATCTGGCCCCATGGGGAGCCGGGCTTTATGATGCTTGTGCACACATTACCATAAGGAGGGGTCGGGAGCTTGTATTGTTAATCAGATTTCTATTTTCTATCCCCCCATATCCAGGAGCTGCCTCCATCTATAATGGGCTAAACCATCACTTGACATGCATCCAGTCCACGTCTATCACTGCTCGGCACTACTCTCCTTGGGATGTATCCGGAAGCCCGTCTAAATGTTGAATGTTTGAGCAGCACTCAAGCCAGGATAAGTTGCACGCTTTCCAAGTCTTCCGTTGTTACCACCGGTGGAATATCTCGATGACGGACAATGCCAGGTTGGAGGACATGCTACATTTAGGACCATCATTCAAGCCTTCACATTGCATTTTGCCACACATTTACTAGGCAAAGTCAAAAGCAAAAACTTCTGCCTCACCTTATTTTCAAGGTTCAAGGCTAGGTACCGGTTGATCATGAGGTGGCAACACGTGCTACTTCTCGTGGTCTACTTAGATCCACTTGGTCTTCTTTATCATAGTGAAGCTGCTGCAAAAGCTAAAGGTAACAAGAACCAAGGTCCATCCAAAAAACCTGCCAAAGGGAAGGACCTTAACGCCACAGCTATACCCCTTCCAGTCACAACAAGGAAGGTGAAGAACCCAGTGGCACTACCTTACGAGAAGTGTTTGGGCTATTACGATGTCAGTGGTCAATGGGACAAAGAGTTTGACTGTAACCACACCACCCATCCCTACTGTTGTGGGACCTGTTCTTTACGCTATTGCTGCGAACAACGCAACAAAAGACTGGACCAAATCCAGTGCAAAAAGTTGATTTGGGTGGTCACCACCAAACCTAACGATGTTATGGTGGAAGTTGATGCCTACGATCCACTCAATGACAAAACGAACACCACTGTGTACATCACCTGTGGAGTCATCACCTTTATATTTATTGTTGGGGTATTTGCCAAAGTGGCTTATGACAAAGCAAGACGACCACCTCGGGAAATGAACATCCACAGGTAAGAGGAACCTATGTTTTAGTACTATGTATAAAAATACTAGCAAATACTTCACAGTTTCATAGTTTATACAGCTGAAAAGAGACACCAAGTTCAACCAAGGGAGGGAAGGGATTGGATGAGGAAGAGTTTTAGGGGAAACAATTCTATATAACATAACCATCAATGTTATTTAGGTGTAAAAAGGCATCTAGACCCTTCTTGAAGCTCTCTGCTGCCCCTGCTGTGACCAGCGCCTGAGCTCTGCTGTCCCTGCTGTGAGCAGCACCTGAGCTCTGCTATTCCACAGATTGACAGTTCTCGTATTGACTTAGTATTTCCCTTGCGTTTTGGGGACCCAGTGATGACCAAAAGCTATTCTCAAGGTCCAAACTAGTAGTTAGTCACCTCAACCTTTTCCATAACTTCTTAAACCAGTCTTGTCGATGTTCTACCAAATGAATGTCTTCCTCATGGTCACCTCTGCTTTGCCGATTGACACTAAACCTTTCTCTGCTGATTTTTGTCTACTCGGGGTACATGTAAAATAACATAGAGCATCTGTCTACACCTACGGTTATTGGATTAGATGAAGAACAAATGTTCTGAGTAAGAAGTTAGAATATGCACTGGAATCTTCTCTAGTCCACGTATAGTCCAGTTGTCCGTGTTTAGTCCAGTTGTCCGTGTATAGTCCAGTTGTCCGTGTATAGTCCAGTTGTCCGTGTATAGTCCAGTTGTCCGTGTATAGTCCAGTTGTCCACGTATAGTCCAGTTGTCCACGTATAGTCCAGTTGTCCACGTATAGTCCAGTTGTCCACGTATAGTCCAGTTGTCCGTGTATATTCTTGTTTTTGATGGTTAGAACCTGAGACGTTCATCATATTATGGTTCCTTTCCACTCTTTTGTTTGACATAACATGTAACAAATGCTATATACTGTCCATTAATGAGACCTATGGGTCCGGTGGCTCTCCCCACCCATTAAAGCCTCCACAAACCTGAAGTGACAGCCGGTTCATGTACGGCAAATAAATGCACATTGCATATCTGACGGGATTAGGGAGACAGAGTATCGTTATGAACAATGGAACGTCACTACGGGGGGTTTTACATCAGGAGATTTCATTTAGTGTCTCCATCCATCATTTGTCACTTCTGTTGGTTCTCACCGGGAAGAGACTGGTTTATTTACTTTACAAAAAGTTATTGCGAGAGCGAAGAGAATCAGAGTAGTCAATGACCAGCAACAAAATCACCTCCAGGTCTACAAAATGTCCTGAAGGTCATGTGTGACAATACTGGGAAGCTGAGGTTCTCTAAACAATACATAGTAGATGAAGAAGCCATAAGTCTATCTTTAGAAGAGGTTCCTATGGATACATTTAGTTATCAGAGGGTGGGGAACAATATATATAACCTTCAACGATGATGATCTAGAGGTCTACAAGATGTTGGGAAGATCAGGCATAAGATGACAAGGGGTCCAGCTAAATAGGTTTTCAAGAATTTGAAAAAAAATTTGGTGAAGATCCCATTGGTGGTTCTTCTTTACGAGAACAACGTGTGGTCAGTTTAGCTATGAGCTCATTCGGCCAAGAACTATTCATTCCAACGTGCAGACTTGGGTCCATAATGGAGATTCATGGTTTCCACCAGAAGAGAAGAGTCAACTTCTCCCAGGGAAACTAAGATTGGGCACGAGAAAACTCAACATGCCAGATCTTTCTCTTCATCCTTCGTAGAGTCAGAAGCCCACCATAAACATAAGATTGTTGGTAGGTCCTGATGTCATTGGTCGGTCTAGTCAACTTTTTCATATTTGTGGTGACATTAACCATAGTAGGACCTGCTCTATCATGATGTATACCCCAGCGTCTCAACTGGTTTGCCCCAGGGGGCTGTTTAGCATGTTCTATCATGACGTATACCCCAGCTTCTCAACTGGTTTGCCCTGGGGGGCTGTTTAGCATGTTCTATCATGACGTATACCCCAGCTTCTCTGTCTCTGCGCATTGTGATGGATAACAATGTATATTTTACTGTGTTACTGTTGTTTTGCTATGCTTTAATTAGACCTCATAGCCTCAGAAGCCAGGCTGGAATTTGCTCGTTTTTAGGTTTTATACAAATAAATGACGCTTTTTACGGAGGGAGAAGCTGATTACAGATGTAGATTGATATGCAAATGAGGTTATGTATGTAAATGAAACCCATCTCCTATAGAATGCATCAGGTAATCAGTCAAGTAACAAGGCTCATTCCTTGTTAATGTGTTTCAGTAATAGCAGGGAACAAACCTGAGAGGGCGTGGCTTAAATAAAATAGGTGGGGCTAAACAAACTTTTTGAACAACAGAGCAGAAGAAGGAGGAGGCTCCTGCTGCAGTAAAATGTCTCTTAACCGCACACATGACACAAAGCTTCCCCAAATGTCACTATACCTTAGACTTGTAATAGTGAAAATGTCTGGTTCCCTCAATCAGGGCAGGGTCAAGGTATTTTTTGTGACATAGGCAGATAAAATAAACCTCGGATACCCTCTTTTTCACTGATTGAACCCCCATGCGCCCCTCCTGCTCCAGCAACAAGACATGCCCCTTCTTGTACAAAGTAACTCAGGATCAGTACAGGATAAGTAATGTCATGTATGTACACAGTGACTGCACCAGCAGCAGAATAGTGAGTGCAGCTCTGGAGTATAATACAGGATGTAACTCAGGGTCAGTACAGGATAAGTAATGCCATGTATGTACACAGTGACTGCACCAGCAGCAGAATAGTGAGTGCAGCTCTGGAGTATAATACAGGATGTAACTCAGGATCAGTACAGGATAAGTAATGTCCTGTATGTACACAGTGACTGCACCAGCAGCAGAATAGTGTCTCACTGTTTTGCCCCGGGGGCGCTGTATAGCATGTTCTATCATGACGTATCCCCCCAGCTTCTCAACTGGTTTGCCCCAAGGGGGCTGTTTAGCAGTTTTGCTATCATGACGACCCCCAGGCGTCTCAACTGGTTTTGCCCCAGGGGGCTGTATAAGCATGTTCTATTCATGACGTATACCCCAGCTCTCAACTGGTTTGCCCCAGGGGCTGTTAGCATGTTCTTTTGAGTGGGAGATCAGCCTATTGACACTCTCATGGTAGCCCAGTAGTCTCCGTATATGAAGGATGGTGTAGAACATCTCCCAGTCTGGAATTTGAGGAGCTCTTCTCTTGTTCTGTTCTTTCATGTAGGACATAACAACCTTCATTATCTTATCGCCCTGATTTGCCCCCCTACCCCTTATCTTCCCATGTCCATAGGCAATCACTGGCTTCCCCTTGTTATCTTCTAGAAACAGCGCCTCCACTGTCCATAGGTGATGACTGGTATTGTAGCTCAGCTCTATAGAGTTGAATAAGCCTGAGCTGTAACATCATGCACAACCGGTGGACAGGTGGAGCGGTAGCCCTTTAAAATTGGAGGTGACTTAGTTTCGGCTTGTCCACATCGTGGCCATCTACGTGGGTGACAACCACATGTAATAGTCACAATAGGTCGTCAATCAGCTTTTTACAATCTCGAGTCTCGAGTGTCAGTCTCTACTGTAAGTCTGTCATTCTATTCCTGAAACTAGAAGACGCGGAGGAGCATCCGGTGTCCTATACTGTCAGGAGCCGGTAATGTAGATGGATATATTATATCACATATAGAATGTTATATCACCCGGAATCGATGCTACGTCTGTAACTGCAAGTCATCGGCTTCTTAGAAACAAGATACCAGTCGATGAATTCTCTTCGGACAGGAACTGAGATCCTCTTGAGATCACCTAGAACGTTCTAGATAATTGTATCATACCGACTATTCTTACAATGAGGTCATTGGCAGCCAATCAGAAGCAGCCGCATGTTATGTAATGATCATGGCCGCAGGATGACCACCAGCTGGGCCGGAGTACCTACCTCTCACCCCCCGCGTTGTCACCACAGCTTTACCGTGCCTGGAGGATGGACCCGGCAATTATCACCCTGGGGGCTTGTAATACACGGCGGCGTCCTACCTCATGGCTGCCTCCAATTATCCGCAGGACCATCCTCTATACAGCAATTATAATAATGCACAGAAATTAATAAGTTAAGTGAACATTATTCACTGGAAGAAAGAAGCTTCCGCCACGGCTTACCATAGCAACCGGCAAATGTAGGAAACTACCACCCTCCCAACAAGACGTCTGGACCATAAGATACCTAAGAGATAGGATATATGATAGATTATAGATAGATAGATCGATAGATAGATATTGGAGACTAGATAGGAGATAGATAGATTGAGCGTATCAATCCATAGATAGATCATTGAGCATAATAGATCTACCTAGTCAGACTCGATCGGCTGCTCGCTGCTCGCATATCGCTCGCTCGAGCTGTCTCTATCGCATGACGTCGGCCTCGATCGCATGGCATCTAGTAGATAGCTTCGCTGCTCTAGGCAATATGCTCGGCATCGATCTCTCATCTCGCTACTTCTCAGGCTCCTCGCTCGTCTGCTCTGCGGTCGGCAGGCTCCGATCGGGACTCAGGCGCTCGCTCGCTGCCGACTCGCTAGCTCGCCGCTACGTCGGCCTGCTCTCCGCGGTCGGTCTCGTTCGCAATCGCCTCGTCTCGCTGCGCTCGCTCGTCTCGCTCGCCTCTCCTCAGCTCGGCGCTCCGCTCGGTCGCGCCGGCCTCATAGATAGGCTGTCAGCATCGCATCTGCTCGGCAAGACTCATAGCTCACGCCTAAGCTCGTCGGGGATCTTCTACCTCCTATCTTCTATCTCGTCTCTCCGTCTCTCTCCTTTCTACTTCCTCCCTGGTACATGCTAATCTTCTACTATCTCTCCTCTCTCCTGTTCCTCTATCTTCTCCTCTCTTTCTGGTCTCTCCTCCGTGTTCCCATGTCACTTGCCACTCTTTGATCATCTTTTTGTTTCCTGCTATGTCACTAAATGGTGGCAGAATGGAGAGGTCTCTGCCAGTGTTGAGAACTATGTGGAGGATTTGGTGATGGGGTCCTTGCGATCGCGCTCCTGGCGGATCTTTCTGTAGATATTCTGTAACTCGACAATGTTCGCTCTGCTTAGGTTAAGTTCCCGGCTGCCCTCCAGGCCCCAGAAAGACGTTCACATTCACCGCGGCGCCTCATGGAGGAAACATATTCACTAAAGGCGAACTTTCTCGACCCCCCCCCCCCACACTGTGTCTAGATCCCTCTCCGGCTTACAAGACTCTCTATTATTGGTCCTACAGATCTGCAGGCAAGGACGTGAGGGATCCGAGTCCGATGCGAGGAGTATACAGAGAGCTGGAGAGAGATTATAGACGGGAGGGAGGTTGTTATATATACACCTCTATATATAAGAAGGTATGGAGAGAAGCAAAATGAGAAAGAGTGAAAGAGAACCGGATGGAAAGACTAGACTAGAATATGTAGAAGGTGGATGGACACCTATGTACTAGGTGATCCCGGTCTCCTTCCTTTGACTTGCTATGGATCTTCTGCCCCCTCTGCCAGTCCCCCTACCGGCTATGAGCTGCCGGTGGCCTCCTGCGATGGAGCTGCCAGTGCCTCCTGCTTGGGAGCTCCGGTGGTCTCCTGCTATTGATCTGCCATTCCTCCCGCTATGGAGCTGCCGGTGCCTCCGCTATGGAGCTGCCGTGCCTCCTCTATGGGCTGCCCGTGCCTCCTGCTATGAGCCTGCCGGTTGCCGTCCTGCTATTTCCGCTGCGGTGCCTCCGCTATGGACTGCTGGTGTCCTCCTGCTATGGAGCTCCGATGCCTCCTGCCTTATTGAGATGGCCGTGCCTCTGCTATGGGACTGCCAGTGCCTCCTGCATGGAGCTGCCGCATGCCTCCTGCTAGGGCCTGCCCCCCGCGGCCAGTCCCTCCGTTATGGAGCTGCCGGTGTCTCCTGCTATGGAGCTCCAGTGCCTCCTGCCTTGGACTGCCGGTGCCTCCGGCTATGGACCTGCCCCCTCTGCCAGTCCCCTCCTGTTATGGAGCTGCCAGTGTCTCCTGCTATGTAGCTGCCAGTGGGCCTCCTGCGATGGAGCTGCCCCGGTGTCTCCTGCTATGGAGCTGCCGGTGCCTTCTCTCTATGGAGCGGCCAGTGGCCTCCTGCTATGGACTGGTCCGGTGCCTCCTGCTATGGACCTGCCCCCTCTGCCGAGTCCCCTCTGTTTGGAGCTGCCCTTGTCTCTCCTGCTTCGGTTAGCTGCAGTGCTCCTGCTATGGAGCTGCCGTGTCTCCTGCTTATGGAGCTGTGCCCGGTGCGCCTCCTGCTATGGAGCTGCCAGTGCTCTGCTATTGATACTGGCCGGTGCCTCCTGCTATGGAGCTGCCGGTGGTCTCCTGGCTATGAACGGCTGCACGGACTGCCGCCTGCTAACTTCGAGCTGGCCGGTGCCGTTCCTGCTATGGAGCTGCCGGTGTCCCCTCTGTCGTATGGAGCTGCCTCGGTGCCCTCCTCTTCCTGCTGCGCTATGGCGCTGCCGGTGTCTCCTGCTATCGGCGTCTGCCGGTGTCGCTCCTCGCTACTGGAGCTGCCGTGCTGGTCGCTTGCTATGGAGCTGCCCGGTGTGCCTCCTGCTATGGAGCTGCTCTGCCGGTGTCTCTGCTATGAGCTGCCGTGCCTCCTGCGAGGAGCTGCCTGGGTGCAACTTCCTGTCTATGGAAGCTAGCCGTGTCTCTTCCTGCTATGTAGCTTCGGAGCTGCCGTGCCTCCTGCTATGGATCTGCCGTGCCTCCATGCATGGACTGTCCGTGGCCTCCTGCTATGGGCGGCCGGTGCCTCCTGCGAGGAGCTGCCGTTGCCTCCGCTATGGAGCTGCCGTGGTCTCCTCTATGGCGCTGCCGGTGTCTCCTGCTATCGCTGCCGTTGTCTCCTGCTATGGAGCTGCCGGTGCCTCCTGCTATGGAGCTGCCAGTGTCTCCTGCTATGGGGCAGTACATAGACCCGGGTTTCAACTTGCATCAAAGTTAGCGAGTGAACCTAAAGTCAGAAATCCAATGAGTCCAATCATGAGAACGAGTCTGTGTACATAATGAATGTGGTGGAACCGGATCTGCGTTATCGGGAGTCCGCACTGTCCTATGTTCACTGGGCGCAATGGAAAGTCCCAACTCAGCATTCGCACCACAACTGCACCAAATCAAGGTCAAGCAGGCAAAAAATGATACATCTCCTGTAGAACATGGTGGCCTTTATCTTTTATCCCAGGAAGTTTGGGGGATATTTATCATGTGCAGCTGCCCCGATGTACCCTTCTCCACCAGGTCCTGTGGACAGCCGCCCGTGTAATGCCAGGTCCTTGCATTTAACCACGCTTCCCCAATGTACCCTTCTGCACCAGGTCCTGCAGACAGCCGCGCTGGCTTACCCTTCTATACCTGGTCATGGGGATAGCCACCCTGGTGTACCCTTCTACACCAATTCCTGCAGACAGCTATGCCGGTGTACCCTTCTCCACCAGTCAGCGGATACCACCCGGTGTACCGGGTCCTACACCGGGTCCTAGACAAAGCCTGCACCAGCATACCCTTCTCCACCAGGTCCTGCAGACAGCCATGTCGGTGTATCCTTCAACACCAGGTCCTGCGGACAGCCGCTCCGGCATACCCTTCTACACCAGGTCCTGTGGACAACTGCCCCGCTGTACCCTTTTGGTTGGCTTCTATGTGTCCCCATGACAGAGATGAGAGGCTAGGGTTCTGAAGTTTTGTCATAGGTGAAAGTAATTTAAGATCTTGTGATCCTGTAAAATTACTTGATATCAGCAATTAATTGTCTTTCATTTTTCAGCAGGGTCAGCATTAGGGGGCGGCAAACTGGGCATTTGCCTAGGGCCACACGTTCTATAGGGGCCCCCTGCATGTGGAAATTTGTGGGCAGAGGATGGGGGGATAGGACAAGGACACGCTGACACTTGGGGGACAGGACAGGGACATGCTGACACTTGGGGGGAAAGGACAGGGACACGCTGACACTTGGAGGACGGACATGGACACTCTTACACTTGGGGTACAGACGTGACCTCTGAACACTTTGGGGGACAGGACGGGACCCTCTGACACTTTGGGGGACGGAACAGGGACACGCTGACCTTGGGGGGACAGGACAGGGACAACCTGACACTTGGTTGACAGGACTGACACTCTGACACTTGTGGGACCGTACAGGTACACGCTGACACTTGGGGGACCGGCAGGGACACGCTGACGACTTGAGGGGACAGACAGGGACAACGCTACACTTGGGGGACGGGACAGGACACGCTGACACTAATTGGGGGACTCTCGGACAGGGCCACGCTGACACTTGGGGCAAGACAGGGACGCTGACACTTGGGAGACGAATACTGACAAAAACGCTGACACTGTGGGGACAGGCATGACACGCTGACCACTTGGTGGGGACAGGACAGGGACACCTGGACATTGGGAAGAAAAGGGACACGCTGAACATTGGGGGTCAGGACAGAGACACGCTGACACCTGGGGTACAGGACAAGACAGGCTGTACAACTTGTGGGACAGGACAGGCACGCTGACACTTGGGGACAGGCACAGGGACAGCGGACACATTGGGGGACAGGAAGGGACACCTGACACTTGGTGGGACATGGAACACGCTGCCCACTTGGGGACAGGACCGGGACCCCTTACACTGGGGGACATGAAAGGGATACGCTGACACTTGGGGGACAGACAAGGACACGCTTACACTTTTGGGGGGGAAGGACAGGGACACCTGACACTTGGGGACCGGACAGGACACGCTGACTTGGGGGAATGACATGGACATGCTGACATTTTGGTGGGACATGACAAGACACTCTGACACTTACTGGGGACATGACAGGGACAACGCGGTGACATTGGGGGACGGGACAGGACAACGCTGAAACTTGGCGGGGACAGGTAACATGACACGCTGACACTTGGGGGACAGGACAGGGACACCTGACACTTGGGTAGACAGACAGGTACAACTCGGACCCTTGGTTGCCAGGACATGACCGCTTGACTTGGGGACAGAACAGGGAACACATACACTTTGGGGGAAGAAGAAGGACACGCTGACACTTGGGGGTCAGTACAGGGACCACCTGACGACGGGGTGACAGGACAAGGACACGCTTACACTTGGGGGACAGACAGGGACACGCTGACACTCTGGGGACAGGATCATGGACATGCTGACCTTGGGGGACAGGACCTGTACCGCCGACCTTGGGGAACAGGTACAAAACGCTGACACTTGGGTACAGGACAGGGACAACGCTGACACTATTGGTGACAGACAGGGATATACGCTGACACTTGGGTGACAGACAAAGTACAACGCTTACACTTGGGGGACTTACGGGGACCCTCTGACACTTTGGGGGACAGGACGGACACGCTGACACTTGGGGGACAGGACAGGACATGCTGACATTTGTGGGACAGGACAAGGACACGCTGACACTTCGGGGGAAGGACAGTGACCGCTGACACTTGGGGGACAGACAGGGACAACGCTGACACGTGGGGACAGACAAGGGACACGCGCCACTGGTGGACAGACAAGGCACACGCTGACACTTGGGGGACGGACCGGCACGCTTACACTTGGTGGACAGGACAAGGACACGCTGAACACTTTTGGGCGGACAGGGCACGCTGACACGTGGGGACTGGACATGGACCCGCTGACACTTGGGGGGACAGGAAAAGGGACAACGCTGGACACTTGGGGGACAGGCCAGGGACTACGCCTTTTGAAAACTTGGGGGGCAGGACAGGGGCATGGCATGCTGACACTTGGGGGGACAGGAACTGACACGCTGACACTTGGGGACAGGACAGGACATTCTGACCGTTGGGGACAGACAGGGACACAAAACGCGACACTTGGGGGGGACAGGGACACGCTTCTCACTTTGGCACAGGCACAGGGACCCACTATTCTGTCAGCGCTGACGACGTTGGGGGACATGAAGGGTACGCTGTCCCTTTAATTGGGGGACATGACCAGACCTCTTACCTTGTGTAGCAGGGCACAGGGACACGCTGACACTTGAAGGACAGTACAGGGACACGCTGACACTTGGGGACAGACCAGGGAACATCTGACCTTTGGGGGGACATACAAGACGCTTGACACTTTGGGGACAGGACAGGACAGCACCTGACCTTGGGGGACAGGACAGGGACCAAGGCTGACACTTGGGGGGGACTTAAACAGGGGACAAAAAACGCTGACACTTGGGTGCCAGAACATGGACAACGCTGACACTTTGGTGTGGACAGGACAGGACACGCTGACCTTGGGGGACAGGGACAGGGGCAAACTCTGACACATGGTGACATGACAAGGACACGCTGACACTTGGGGACAGGACAGGGGGCCACGCTGACACTTTGGGGGGAAGGACATGACACGCTACACTGCTGGGAACAGCAAGGACACGCTGACACGTTGGGGGACAGGACAGGGACCCGCTGACACATGGTGGGGACATGACAAGGACAGTGACACTTGTGGGAACAGGACAGGACAACGCTGACACTTGTGGACAGGAACAGGGACAAACGCTGAAACTTGGGGGGACGGAACGGGGCACGCTGACACGTGGGGGACATGACATGGACACGCTGAAACTTGTGGGGACAGGACAGGGACACCGCTGACACTTGGTGTACATACAGGGACACCTGAAACTTGGGGGACAGGACAGGGCACGCTGACACTTGGGGTGCAGTACATGGACCGCTGACACTCTTGGGGGACCGTACGGGACATGCTGACACTTGGGGGACAGACAGTGACAACGCTGACACTGGGGGGACAGGGACACGCTGACACTTGGGGGACGAGGACAGGGACACGCTGACACTTTGGGACACGGACGGGATATATACGCTGACACCGTGGGGTACGGTACCAGGATGACACGTACACTTGTGGTGTGTTGAACCAAACGGACCACGGACAAACTGACACTTTGAAGGACAGTACAGGGACACGCTGACACTTGGGGGACGGACATGGACTTGCTGACATTTTGGGGGGACAGGACAGGACACTCTGACACTTGGGGGACAGGACATGGACAACGGCTGACCCTTGGTGGACCGACAGGGACCGCTTAAACTTGGGGGGGACAGGACGGACACGCTGACACTTGGGGGACAGGACAGGGACACGCTGACACTTGTGGACCGGACAAGGACACGCTGACCTTGGGGGACAGACAGGGCCGGCTGCACATGGTGGACAGAACAAAGGACACGCGACACTTGGGGACAGGAACGGGGCAACGCTTACATCGTTGGGGGACGGACATGGAACACTCTGTACACTTGGGGGGACAGACAGGACACTCTGACACTTGGGGACAGGACCGGGACCACGCTGACACTTGGGTCAGAACAGGGACACGCTGACACCTGGGGGACATGACAAGGACACGCTGACACTTGGGGGACAGGACAGTAGGGACCCGCTTACACTTGGGGTACAGGACAGGACATTCTGCACTTGGGTGACAGGACAGGGCCACCTGACACTTGGGGGACAGGACACGCTGCACTTGGGGACATGACAGGACACGCTGACACTGGTGGACAGGACAGGATACCTGACACTTGGGGACAGGAACAAGGACACGCTTACACTTTGGGGATCAGGAAGGGACACCTGACACTTGGGGTAACAGGAAAGGACACTCTGACATTGGGGGACAGTACAGGGACTGCTGCATTTGGTGGACAGGACAGGGACCAAAAAACGCTGAAACTTTGGGACATGACATGTACAAACCTCTGACAACTTGGGGGACGGGACAGGTACAAGCTGACACTTGGGGGTACGGCCAGGGACAACGCTGACCCTTTGGGTTACAGGACAGGACCCGTCTGACACTTGGGGATACAAGACCGGGACCACGCGGCACACTTGGGGGCAGGACAGGGACCGCTGCACTTGGGGACAGGAAGGACACACTGACACTTGGGGGAAAAGAAAAGGGACACGCTTGACACTTGGGTCAGGTACAGGGACAGCTGCACCCTGGGGACAGTACAAGGACATAAGCTGACACTTGTGGATCAGGACAGGGACGACGCTGACACTTTGGGGGACAGTACAGGACATGCTGAACTTGGGGACAGGACGGGACACGCTGACACTTGGTGGGTACGGGCACGCTGACACTTGGGGGACAGGACTGGCAACGCTGACACTGGGGACAGGCAGGGATTACGCTGAAGACTTTGGTACGGACAAGGAACACGCTTACACTTGGGGACATACATTGACAACGCTGACACTTGGGGGAACAGGACAGGGACATACCGACACTTGGGGGACAGACAAGGGACATGCTGACATTTTGGGGGGACAGGACAAGGACAACGCTGAAACTTTGGGGACGGACAGGGACACCGCTGACACTTGGGGCAGGACAGGGCAACGCTGACACTTGGGGGGACATGACAGGGACCCCTGACACTTGTGGACAGGACAATGACACGCTGACACTCTGTGGGACAGGACATGGGCACGCTGACACTTGGTGGACGGACAATACACGCTGACCCTTGGGGACAGGACAGGGGCCACTCTGACACTTGGGGACATGACATGGACAGCTGACCTTGGGGGGACAGGACAGGGACACGCTGACACTTGGGGGGGGACAGGACCGAGGGACCGCTGAAACTTGGGGGGACAGACAGGGGCATGCTGCACTTGGGGGACAGGACATGGACCTCTGAGCACTTGGGGTACACATGGACATGCTGACACTTGGGGACAGGACAATGGCCAAGCCCGGGACGCTTGGGGGGACAGGACAAACAAAAACGCTGACCCTTGGGGGAAGGCGGGACAACGCTGACACTTGTGGACCGGAACATTGCTAACGCTGGACACTTGGGGCCAGGACACTGACAGGAGATAGATAGATAGATAGATAGGAGATAGATAGATAGATAAGAGATAGATAGGGGATCTATCTATCTATCTATCTATCTATCTATCTATCTATCTATCTATCTATATCTATCTTCTATCTATCTCTCTCTGTTCCTTCTTATCTATCAGTCTCTCTGTTATATCTGCGTCTCTCCTCCTATTTCCATGTAATGACACTTTATGATCACTCTTTTATTTTCCTGCTATGTAATAAATGGTGCAGAATGGAGAGGGATCTGCAGTGTAGGAGACATGTGGAGGATTTGGTGAGGGGGGTCCTTGCATCGCTCCGCGGATCTTTCTGTAGATATTTCTATACTCGCAGATGTTCGGCTCTGGAGGTTAATGTTCCCGCTGCCTCCAGGCCCAGAAGACTTTCACATTCACCGCGGCCGCTCATGGAGGAACATTATTCAACTAAAGGCGACTCCGACCCCCCCCCCCCCAACGGTGTCTAGAGCCCCTCCGGCTACAAGACTCATCTGTATTATGTCCTACAGACTGCAGGAAGGACTGAGGGAGCCGAGCCGGAGAGGAGGATACAGAGAGCTGGAGAGAGATATATAGAGGGAGGGAGGTGGATATATACACATATATATATATAGAGGGAGGGAGAGAGAGAGAAAGGAAGAAAGAGGAAAAGAGAGACAAAGCTGGAAAAACTAGACTAGAGATGTAGAAGGTGGATGGACACAGATGTATAGGTGATCACCGGCTCCTGGGACTTTGCTATGGATCTGCCCCCTCTGCCAGTCCCTCCTGCTATGGAGCTGCCGGTGCCTCCTGCTATGGAGCTGCCAGTGCCTCCTGCTATGGAGCTGCCGGTGCCTCCTGCTATGGAGCTGCCGGTGCCTCCTGCTATGGAGCTGCC
>WNYA01001327.1:57534-71078 GCA_019512145.1 Engystomops pustulosus | reverse complement strand
ACTGCAGATACTCCGGATCCCACAGGACTCCACTGCAGATACTCCGGCTCCCACAGGACTCCACTGCAGATACTCCGGATCCCACAGGACTCCACTCTAGATACTAGAGACCCCAGGACTCCACTGCAGATACTACGGATCCCACAGGACTCCACTGCAGATACTACAGACCCCAGGACTCCACTGCAGATACTACAGATCTCAGGGCTCGGCGCTCACTGATCTCTACCTTTGGTTTCTCTTGCAGGGCACGATCTGCGATGACTGCGTGTGTCTGACATTCTGTGGCCCCTGTGCTCTGTGTCAGCTGGCTCGGGAGCAGAAGGCGAGAAAGGGGCACCTGTGAGCCCCAGAAGAGGCGTGGCTTCTCTAAGAGGGGCGTAAACCTACAATGGTTGGCGTCAGTGGTGCCATGTGGCTCTGACTACACAGCCAGGGGTGTAGATACTATATGGCTACTATATATATACAGTGCCGCTTATCCCAGGAGAACCCACACATGGACCCCAACAAATTTCCACATAGATTTTTATCGTAGCTTAGATTGTATCGTGTAGCCTTCATGTATATTTCTCCAAGGTCGTGACCTTATTACCCAAAACAACCAATCAGGGCTCAGAGCATTAAAAAACCAGAGCTGCGCCTTGATAGGTTGCAAAGTGCAGAAATAGTATCTTTGCTGACCCTAGCGACCAATCAGATCACAGTTATTTTTTGGTCCTGTGTCTGACTACGGCATCTGATTAGTTGCTATGAACAGCGAAGCCGCCTCCGAGGAGCGAGCACATGTCACACATATGACCTCCGTGTTATCATGTATGTTCTTTGTATGATAAACCACATGAAATAAACAGATACACAAGACACGTGGGCTCCTATCTCTGCTGCGGAGGTTGTGGCTGCTCTGCAGTGCCGGACTATACGGACAGATGACGCTCCATTGGCCAGAACAAGTTATACAAATAAAACCGAAATGACCGTGTAAAGAATTAGACTCCACCCCAACAAACCGGATATTTTCTAAAAGTAGAAACTTGTCCCATTTTTAAAATTGCACAGAAAAGTTTATAGACAAAGGCGCCGTCCTGCAATTTTGATTCAAAGTGTCACATTTTAGTAAAAAAAAAAGCAAGAAAATTTTAATTTGATGTCAAAAAAATGTGCCCCAGACCGAAAAGAATTAGTTTCACACCAACTAAATGTAATAGATGAAGATATGCAGAGTCCACAGACACCTCATAGTCATATGTTCATAAAAATCTGCTTTTAAGTTTTAACCCCTTCTGCCGCAGCCCTTTTTCGTTTTTGCGTTTTCATTTTTCACTCCCCACCTTCAAAAATCTGTAACTTTTTAATTTTTCCATGTACAGAGCTGTGCAGGGGCTTGTTTTCTGTGTAACACATCGCACTCCATAGTGATGGTATTGAATATTCCCTGCCGTGTACTGGGAAGCCGGAAAAAAATTCTGAATGCAGTGAAAATGATGAAAAAACGCATTTGCGCCATATTCTTGTGGGCTTGTATTTTACGGCTTTCACTGAGCGCCACATGTGACAGGTCTACCGTATTCTTTGGTTCGGTCTGATCACGAGGATGACACATTTATACAGGTTTTATTATGTTTTCATATATTTACAAAAATTAAAACCTTCTGTACAAAAAAAAAATTTCTTCATTTTGCCATCTTCTGGCGCTAATAACATTTTCACACTTTAGGGCACGGAGCTGAGGGTGGGGTCATTTTTTGTGAATTTTGATGACGTTTTTAATGCTACTATTTTGAGGACTGCACGGCCTTTTGATCACTTATTATAGAATTTTTAATGTTTTTTTTTAAAATGGCAAAAAAGTGTCACTTTCGACTTTGGGCGCCATTTTCCATTACGGAAAATGCCGGGGAAAAAAAATTGTGATTATATTTTGATAGATCGGACATTTTGGGACGCGATGATACCAAACATGTTTCTGATTTTTACTGTCTATTTGCTTTTATATCTAGGGAAAGGCAGGTGATGTAAACTTTTTTTTACTATTTTTTCCTATTTATTTTTTGTACCATTATTTCAGACCCTTCAGGGTAATTTCACCCTGCAGGGTCTGATTGCTCTTACTATATACTGCGATACTACTGTACTGCCTTGCAGTATATAGTAATATTACTATGATTTCTGATAGTCTGCCATCTGCTGGCTATTAGAGGTCATTGCACATGGAAAGCCTGCGGGTCTCAATGAGACACTAGGCTGCCACCCCAACCGATCGCCGCCGTCCGATGACATCACAGGGGGTGGTGATTGGCCATCCAAGATGGCGGCACCCATGTTAAGGTAAGTTAGGTGCCGCGGTCAGGTTCGACCATGTGTGAGAGCAGACAACCAGGTGATTGCATGTGCCTTGATTGACAGTTGACAGCCTGGAGGAGAAGTACATATGTACATGGGGTTTGCTAATGTTAAGACCCTAAAGGACCTGTAATGATGTGACCCTGACCAGGTCACCTGACTCGCTCTATAGATCCCTAGATACCAGGGAAGTTTATAACACTGATTTTATGGGGATGTGAAGGAAACAATTTTTAGCTGATAGAAGGGGGACAGATACAGCGCTGTTGTGGCTGATATTTTTAGTGCCCCTTCCAGTGGGGCTCGTGAATTAGGGTCCAATCCCTATATGTAGTCCCATTTGGTCATGTGGGTCTGGGTCCCGCCCTCTCTGGAGCCCTATAAATGAGACATCTTCCTCTGCCGTGATATCTTCAAAATAATCAGCATAGATTTTAGATAATGGGGAGATTCCTGCACATCGTGTCAGCGCAGGTCATCTCATTACTGACATACCGCAGCGCTCATCCACAACCGCCATCCTCTGCTAAACAACAAAGCTAATGGCCGCCCCGCTGGGTGGACTCGCCCCCCTAATCCTGGCTGTTGACTCGCCCCCTAAATCTTAACTCCTAAAATCCTGGCTGTGACCCTCGCCCCCTAAATCTGAGCTTCCCCTAATCCTGGCGTGACTCTCCCCTAATCCTGGCTGTGACTCTACGCCCCCTAATCCTGGCTGTGACTCACCCCCTAATCCGGCTGGACTCGCCCCTAATCCTGGCTGTGACTCGCCCCTAATCCTGGCTGTGACTCACCCCCTAATCCTGGCTGTGACTCCCGGCTGATCTCCCCCTAATCCTGGCTGTGACTCCCCCCTAATCCTGGCTGTGATCTCCCCCTAATCCTGCTGTGACTCCCCCCAATCCGGCTGTGACTCTCCCCAAGCCGGGGCTGTGGATTATTTACATGTAATTCCTGAGCGCAGTGCGACTTTCCCTGCCGCAGACCACAATCCATCCCACTATATAGGTAAAAAACAATATGTCTTGCCCCCACAAGAATACAAACCGCCATAGATTGCTCTCAATAATAATCATTACACACATAATACTGCCAATAATACCCCACAAACCGCCCCCTAACATCCCCCTGTGCTCCATCATGGAGAGAGTCCCTCTAGATGGCCCTATACCGGTTGTCATCTCCTCACCCCTGGGGTCCAGCATTAGATTAAGCTCTTGGGGGATTTTTTATTTATCTAATGGACCCAAAATCACTAGCAATCCTAATCCTAGGGTCATCTAGGGGGGAGGGGCTTCTAACCAACCGTGCTGATGTCACCAGTGATGTCACTAGTCCCAGCATATCCTGATGATGTCACCTATTATCTATTACCATAACACTCATCGGAGGGTCTGGAAGCCCCCTCGGCGGGCTCCGGTGTGACCGCACTGTGTGGATAATAAATAATGGCCCATTATTGGGGTCCACAGGTCAGCGGGTCATGTATATGTATGTGCCTCCATTCCCCCCACATAGTCACAAATCCCGACTCCTAACCGCTGGATACATCAGAGATAATCCATGTGCGAATAAGAAGGAGGCGGCGCAGTGATACATGGTCACAGCGAGTGCCATGACACCTCCTCACCACGGGGAGCACTGGTGCTAGGTATAACACGGGGGTACCCGCACGGGGAGCACTGGTGCTAGAGTAACACTGGTGCACCTGCCAGCGGGGGAGCACTAGTACAAGAGTAAACTGTGTACTGCACGGGGAGCACTAGTACAAGAGTAACCAACTGGTGTACCGCAGCGGGGGGAGCACTAGTACAAGAGTAACACTGGGTGTCCGCACCGGGAGCCGTTGCTAGAGTAACGCTGGTGTAACCGCAGCGGGGGAGCACTAGTGCTGGAGTAACACTGGTGTACCTGCAGCGGGGGAGCACTAGTACTAGAGTAACACTGGTGTACCTGCAGCGGGGGACCACTAGTACTAGAGTAACACTGGTGTACCTGCAGCGGGGAGCACTAGTACTAGAGTAACACTGGTGTACCTGCAGCGGGGGAGCACTAGTACTAGAGTAACACTGGTGTACCTGCGCGGGGAGCCACTGGTGCTAGATTAACACTGGTGTACCTGAAGCGGGAGCTCTAGTACTAGAGTAACTCTGGTGTACCTGCATCGGGGAGCACTAGTACAGAGTACACTGGTGCAACCTGCAGCGGGGGAGCACTGGTGCTAGAGTAACCTGTGTACCTGCAGCGGGAAGCACTAGTGCTAGAAGTACACTGGTGTACCTGCAGCGGGGGGAGCACTATGCTGGAGTAACACTATGTACCTGCAGCGGGGGGCCAATGTATAGAGTACCACTGGTGTACCTGCAGCATGGGGAGCACTAGTACTAGAGTAACACTGGTTGTACCCTGCAGCGGGAGCACTGGTGCTAGAGTACAACTGCTGTTTCCTGCAGCGGGGGAGCACTGATTAGAGTAACACTGGTGTAACTGCAGCGGGGGAGCACTGTGCTAGAGTAAACACTGAGTACCTGCTCGGGGGAGAACTGGTGCTACTATAACACTGTGTACCTGCAGCGGGGGACCCTGGTGCCTAGAGTAACACTGGTGTACCCTGCAGCGGGGGAGCCTGTACTAGAGTAACCTGAGTACCGGCAGCGGGGAAGCAAGTGCGAGTAACACTGTGTACCTGCAGCGTGGGAGCACTGTACTAGAGAACACTGGTGTACCTGCCAGCGGGGGACACTAGTGTGATGAGTACACTGATTTACCTGCAGCGGGAGCACTAGTACTAGGAGTAACACTGTGTACCCTGGCAGCGGGGGCACTAGTACTAGAGTAACACTGTGTACCTGCAGCGGGGAGCACTTGTGCTAGAGTAACACTGCTGTACCTGCAGCGGGGAAGCACTGGTACTAGAGTACTCACTTGGTGTACCTGCCAGCGGGGGAGCACTGTGTGCTAGAGAGTAACACTGGTTGTACCTGCAGCGGGGGAGCATGGTGACGAGAGTAACACTGGTGTACCTGCAGCGGGGGAGCACTAGTACTAGGGATAACTGCTGGGGGGGGGTACCTTCAGCCGGGGGAGCACTAGTGCTGAGTACTTCTGGTTGTACCTGCAGCGGGGAAGCACTAGTACTAGAGTAACACTGGTGTTACCTGCACGGGGAGCCACTAGTGCTAGATTAACACTGGTGTAGCCTGCAGCGGGGGAGCACTGGTGCTAGAGTAACACTGGTGTACTGCAGCGGGGAGCACTAGTACTAGAGTACACTGGTTGTACCTGCAGCAGGGATCACTAGTACTAGAGTACACTGGATGTACCTGCAGCGGGGAGCACTAGTACTAGAGTAACACTGGTGTACCTGCCAGCGGGGGAGCACTAGTACTAGATACACTGGTGGTAACCTGCGCGGGTGAGCACTAGTGCTAGAGTACACTGGTGTACCTGCAGCGGGGGGGGAGCACGAGTGCTAAGTAACTCGGTTTACCTCAAGCGGGGGAGCACTAGTTCTAGAGTAAACTGGGGTGACTGCCAGCGGGGGGAGTCACTAGTGTGCTAGAGTACACTGGTGTACCTGCAGCGGGGGAGCACTAGTACTAGAGTAACACTGGTGTCACCTGCAGCGGGGGGAGCACGGTGCTAGAGTAACACTGTGTACCTGCAGCGGGAGCACTGGTGCCTAGAGTAACACTGGTGTACCTGCAGCGTGGGAGCCACTGTTAGTAGAGTAACACTGGTGTACCTGCAGCGGGGGAGCACTAGTACAAGATAACACTGGGTGTACCTGCAGCGGGGGAGCACTAGTACAAGATGTATGCCTCTTGCAACACTAGCGTTGCGTTTTCACGTCAGGGTGCAAAAAAAATGCTGAAAACTGACGTTTTTTGTGTTCCATTTTTCCTTGGGTAAATTACGTTTTTTTTGCGTTTTTCACGACCGCTTGTTTTGTTAGCCGTTTTTTTTTTTTTGCTTTTCGGCTGCATTTTTCACCGGCGCGAGTCAATGGGAGAATCGACATTTTTGCAAGGACCAATGGTTTGGATTAAAATGGGTTATTTAATTAAAATAAAATAAGTCTTCTGATAAGTTGGCAAACATCTTCCCATCTATTCTGTCACTGTTCCCGCCCCCCTCGCGTATATTATCTCCGACAAGTAGCAGATGGTAAGAACACTTGACGAATAGAATAAACCAGTGAACACAGTGACCACAAACCCGAGGAATCTTTAAGAAGAAACACAGTTCAGAACACAGTGCCATAGATTACAGATTGTTTCGGCACATCTGCCCTTACTTGTCGGGAGATACGGGCGGAACGGCGCGACACAAAATATCTGTGAAGAACAATATATATGTGTGTGAAGAGCACATTCAGTGTTTTAATACATCTGCAATGTGTTTTTTCCTTCACACATATATATTGTTCTGTCCACATGCTATTTTGGGCGCACCGTTCCGCGCCGCCCCATCTCCGACAAATAATCAGATGTGCCAACATCTGTAATCTATTCTTCACTTTGTTCTGCACTGTTGTTTTTTATCTTAAATGGATCCTGTTGGTCACTGTTTTCACTGTGGTTCACTGGTTTTAATTCTATTCTTCACTGTCTCATTGTGTTTTTTAATTAAAATGCTCGATTCGCGAGCGGGAAATCTGTTTTTACTGGTCACCTAGCAACCCTTACGTTTTAAACGCATTCACTCTTCGCATTGCACTTGCAATGATTGCGAGTGCAATGCGTTCTTGATGCATCTCTCATAGACTTGATGGGGGCGTGAAAAACCGCGCGTGACCCGCAAAAAAGAGCATGCCTGCGATATTGAACGCGCCGTGCCCAACGAACGCAAGCACGCGCGTCAAAACAACGCTATGGAGAAAGAGCCATTGAATACAATGGACAGATGCAATGCACTTCGCGCGTCAATCACGCGCCAGACTCCGCGCGTGAAAACGCCCAGTGTGAGGGGCTACAACTGGTTGGTACCTCAGCGGGAGCACTAGTACTAGAGGAGTACACAATTGGTGTCCGCCAGCCGGGGGGAGCATGGTCTAGAGCTAACACTGGTGGTTACCTGCAGCCGGGGCGGCCCTAGTACAGAGAGTAACACTGTGTACCATGCCAGCGGGGGCAGTGGAGGCTAGTATAGAGTAACATGGTGTACTGCAGCGGGGGGGGGGGGAGCCACTAGTACTAGAGTACACACTGGTGTACCCTGCAGCGGGGGGGGAGCATAGTACAGAGTAACACGGTGTGTACCTGCAGCGGGGGACCCGAGAGTAACTGACTTTGGAGGCACTTAGACTAGAGTAACACTTGGTGTGACAGCAGCGGGGAGATCACTGAGTGCTAGCAGTAACACTGGTTGGTAACCTGCAGGGGCGCGGAGCACTAGTCAAGAGTAACATGGTTACCTGCCAGCGGGGACAAGCACTAGTACTAGGAAGTTAAACAAATGCGTGACCTGCAGCGGGGGAGCACTGGTGCGTTAGATGTAACAACTGTGTTTGGTACCTGCCAGCAGGGAGGAGCACTAGTACTAAGAGTAAACAGTGGTATACCTGCAGCGGGGGAGCCAACAGTACAAGAGTAACACTGGTGTTACCTGCAGCGGGGGAGCACTGGTACGCTAGCGTAAACACTGGGTGTCACCTGCAGCGGGGAGGCACTAGTGCCATAAGTAGAGTAAACTGGTTGTACCTGCTCAGGCGGTCGTGGGAAGCACTGTGACAAGAGTAACACTGGGTGTTACCTGCAGCGGGGGAGCCTGTCCGTTATGGTCTGCTGCGAGGAAGCACAGTCTATGTACAGTGTGGTACCGCAGGGGCGGGAGAGCCTGGTGCTATAGTAAACTCGGTTGTACCTGCGGGCCGGGGGAGCACTGTCTAGAGTAACACTGGTGTGGTACCTGACCAGCGGGGGAGCACTGGCGTGCTAAGTAACCATGGTGTCGTACCTGCAGTCAGGGGAAGTCACTAGTACTAGAGTAATGGTCTAGACGAGATATCAGGAACAATGGTGTACCTAGCAGCGTGGAGGCACTGGTTGATGACTAGTAACCACTGGTTTTACCTGCGCGAGGGGAGCCACTGTGAGATATAAAGCACTTTGTACTGGAGCACTGGTGCTAGAGTAACATGGTGTACCTGCAGCGGGCTGGGCACTGGATCATGAGTTAACACTGGTGTCACCTCCAGCGGGGGAGCACTGTACTAGAGTAACCTGGTGTACCTGGCACCCCGGGGAGCACTAGTGTAACGGAACACTGTGTACTGCAGCGGGGAGCACTAGTACATACGAGTAAACAACTGATGTACCTGAGCCGGTGGATGAGCACTATATCAGGAGTAAAAACCATTGGTGCGTACCTGCAGGCGGTGGGGAAGACTGGGCTACAGAGTAACACTGGTTGACCTGCCAGAGTCTGGGGGGCCGCGGGCGGGAGATTCTAGCGTAAAAGTGTAACACTGGTGTACCTGCACGGCGGAGCACTAGTGCTAGATAAACACTGTGTACTGCGAGGAGCAGTGAAGGTAAACCATGGGTACTGGCGGTAGGCATGAGGTGGGGCAGGGTATTGTAGATAAACACTGGTTGTAGTCCTCTTCAGCGGGGGGGGAGCATAGTAAGAGAGTAACACTGGTGTACATGGCAGCGGCTGGGAGCACTAGGCTAGAGTAACACTGGGTTGGGGTACCTGCGCGGGGGAGCACTAGTCAATGAGTAAATGGTGTACCTGCAGCGGGGGATGAGCACTAGTGCTAAGAGTAACACTAGTGTTACTGCAGCGGTGGAGCACTGCTAGGGGCAAGTAACACTGGTGTACCTGCAGCGGGGGAGCATGAGTACTAAGAAAGGACACTGGTTTGTTACCTGCCAGGCGGGGGTCCGGGGTAGCAAACTGAGTGCTAGAGTAACACTGGTTACCTGGCAAGCGGGCATGTGAGTACACTGGGTAGCCTGCATGTGACCCTGGTAACAAGTAACACTGGGTGTCTGGCAGCGGGGGAGCACTGTGCTAGAGTAACATGGCCTGTAACTGCAGCGGCGGGAGCCTAGTCCTATGCGTAAACACTGATGTACTGCTCAGCGGTGGGCTAGCACTGTACTAGAGTAACACTGATGTACCTGCAGCGGGGTGAGCCACTAGTACGAGAAAGTACACTGTGTAACCGCAGCGTTGGGGAGCACTAGTGAATAATAGTAAACAACTGGTGTACCTGCATGTGGCGGTGGCTAAGACACGTGTACTAGGGTGACTGGTCTAGTAGTAACACTGGTGTACCTGCAGCGGGAGGAGCCTGTAACCAGGAAGTAACACTGGTGTACCTGCAGCGGGGGATCACTAGTATACTAGGCAAGTAACACTGGCTGTCACTGCAGCGGGGCGGGAGCACTAGTACTAGAGTAACCACTGCTGTACCTGGCCAAGCGGGGGAGCACTAGTACTAGAAGGTGACTGAGGAACACTTAGGTACTAGAGTACACTGTACGCAGCGGGGGAGGCACTAGGCTAGAGTAACAACTGGTGTGCCTGGCAGTCAGCGGTGGTGAGCCTACGGGTTCAGTAGGCTAGAGTATACTCTGGTGTACCTGCCCAGCGGGGGAGCACTAGTACTCAGGAGTACACTGGGTGTACATGCACTGCAGGGGGGAGCACTAAGTGCTAGAAGTAACCCATTGGTTGTAACCTGCAGCGGGGGAGCAATGGTGCTAGAGTACCACTGGTTGTTGTACCTGCAGCGGGGGAGCACTAGTAAGTATATGTAACCTGGTGTAACCTGGCCAGCGGTTTCCCCGTGGCGCCAGGGCCACTAGCACAAGAGTAACAACTGGTGTACCTGCAGCGGGGAGCCGACTAGGTTACCAAAGAGCTATGGCCTCATGACACTAGCCGTTGCGTTTCACGTCAGGGTGCAATGCGTGATAAAAACTGAGTTTTTTGATTCCAGTTTTTTTCCTTGGAGTAATTAGCGGTTTTTTTTTTTTTGTGCGTTTTTTTTCAACGCGGCGTGTTGTTAGGGTTTTTATTTGTTGTTTTCCGGCCGCCATTTTTCACCGCGCGAGTCAATGGGAGATTAAGAAAAAATCGAGCCATTTTTTAAAAGGTGGGCCAGGTTTGGGATTTAAAATGGGTTTTTAATTATAATAAAAAATAATGTCTTTCATGGAATAAAGTTGCATAAACATCTGCAATCTTTCTGCACTGTTCCCCGCGTTCTATTAATCCTTCCCGACAATTTAAGGCACGATGTGAAGAAAACAGTGGGAAGATAGAATAAAAACAGTTGAACCAAGTGGACCACGGATTCATTTAAGATAAAACACAGTGCAGAACACAGTGCCAGAATAGATACAGATGTTCGGCACATTCTGATTATTGTCGGGAGACTACGGGCGGGAACGGCGCGAAACCCAAAATAAGCATGGGGAAAAGAACAATATATTGTTGTGTTGAATAACACATTGCAGATGGTTTAAATACATTCTTGATGTGTTCTTCCACAATATATATTGTCTTCACATGCTTATTTTGGGCGCACGTTCCGGACGCGCCCATCTCCCCGACAAGTTAATCAGATGTGCCAACCACTCTGTAATCTATTCTGCAAGCTGTGATTCTGCACTGTGTTTTTTTTTCTCTTAAAATGATCCGGCTATGTGTCACTGTTTTTCCACTGGGTTCACTGGTTTTTAATCTATGTCTTCACTTGTTCTTCACTGTGTTTTGTTAAATTAAATGCACTCATATCGCGCAGCAGGTGGGGACATCTATGTATACTTGGTCCACCTTAGACAACCCTTACGTGTAAAACGCATTGCCAAAACTCGCACTTGCCACTTTGCAATGGATTTGCGATGGGTGCAATGCCGTAATTTGATGCATCTGCCAATAGGACTTGAATGGGGGCGTCTGGTAAAACAACGCGCGTGACCCGCAAAACAAATTAGAGCATGCTGCGATTTTGACCGAGACGCGTGCAAATACGCAAGGCACTCGCGTCAAAAACCAAGCGAATGGAGAAGAAAAGCGGCCAACATGGAGGATGAAGGTGATCGCGCAATGACAGGCCAACATGCAAAAACGCCAGGTGAGGGCACAATGGTCTGAGTGAGAGAATGTCTAAGATGCTGCACGTGGCCACAGTATAGAGCCACGGACCGCCGGGGGATATCAAATAAACGTCCTGACGGGGGAGCATGGTGAGAAAACAAGTGCCTGAAGGGGAGCTAGTACTAGAGGTACATGGGTTTTGTACCTAACGGGGAGCACTGTAAGGTACACTGGTTACCTGCAGCGGGGAGCCTAGAGAACACGGCAAGCCTGAGCAAGTCTTAGGAGTAACAACTGGTGTACACTGCAGGCGGGGGACACTGAGTGCTAGGGGTACACTGGTTACCTGCATGCGGGGGGCAGCATTATAAATGAGTCAACAACTGATGTACCTGCAGCGGGGGAGCACTGGTGCTAGAGTAACACTGGTGTACCTGCAGCGGGGGAGCACTAGTAAATAAAGTAACCACTGGTTGTACCTGGCAGCGGGGGAAGCATAGTACAAGAGTAACACTGGTATGTACCTTGCAGCGGGGGAGCACTAAATGTACTAGAAGTAAGACACTGAGGGTGTACTGCAGCGGGGGAGCCACTGGTTGCTAGAGTAACATGGTTTGTACCTGCAGTCGGGGAGCAACTTACTAGAGTTAAACACTGGGGGTACCTGGCCGGGGGGGAGCCACTAGTACATAGAGTAAACAACTGGTGTACCTGCAGCGGGGGAGCAACTGTACAAGAGTACACTGGTGTACCTGCAGCGGGGAGCACTATGTACAAGAGTAACACGGTGTACCTGCAGCGGGGGAGCACCTAGTACAAGAGTAACACTGGTGTACCTGCAGCGGGGGAGGGCCACTAGTACAAGATAACACTGGTGTACCTGCAGCGGGGGAGCACTAGTGCAGAGTAACACTTGTTACCTGCAGCGGGGGAGCAACTTAGTCTCGAGTAACACTGGTGTCCTGCAGCGGGGGGAGCACTGGTAGCTAGAGTAGTTAACACTGGTGTACCTCTCGCCAGCGGGGGGAGCACTAGTACAGAGTAACACTGGTTGTAACCTGCAGCGGGTGGAGCACTGGTGCTGGAAGGAGGGGAACTAGTAACACTTGATGTCCGGGCTGAGCGGGGGACACTAGTACAGAGTAAACACTGGTGTACCCATGCAGCGGGGGAGACACTAGTACAAGAGTAACACTGGTGTACCTGCGCGGGGGAGCAACTAGTACTAGAGTAACACTGCTTGTACCTGCAGCGGGGGCAGCACTGTACTAGAGTAAACACTGGTTGTAACCTGCAGCGGGGAGCACTAGTACTAGAGTAACACTGGTGTACCTGCACGGGGGGAGCACTATTACAAGGAGTTAACACTGGTGGTACCCTGCAGCGGGGGAGCACTAGTTACTAGAGTAAACACTGGTGTACCTGCAGCGGGGGAAGCACTGTTAGCCTAGGTAACACTGGTTGTACCTGCAGCGGGGGAGCAACTGTGCTAGAGTAACCCTGGTGGTACCGGCAGCGGGGGAGCACTGGTTAGCTAAGTAACACTGGTTGTACCTGCAGCGGGTGGAGCACTGGTGCTAGAGAGTAACGCCTGAAGGTGGTACCTGCAGTGGGGGAGACCTGCGTACGAGAGTAACACTGGTGGGTACCTGGCAGCGGGTGAGCACTATCTAGTAACACTGTGTCCTGCAGGGGAGCCACTAGTACAAGTAAACACTGGTGATGACGCGCGCGGGGGAGCACTAGTCTAGAGTAATCACTGGTGGTACCTTGCAGCGGGGGAGCACTGGTGCTAGAGTAACACTGGTGTACCTGCAGGGGGGAGCTCACTAGAGTAGTAGTAACACTGGTGTACCTGCAGGGGGAGCACTTAGTACAAGAGTAACACTGGTGTACCTGCAGCGGGGGAGCACTAGTACTAGAGTAACGCTGGTGTACCTGCAGCGGGGGAGCACTGGTACTAGAGTAACACTGGTGTACCTGCAGCGGGGGAGCACTATGCACTCCAGTCCTCCTGTCCCTTCTTCCTGCAATGCACTCCAGTCCTCCTGTCCCTTCTTCCAGCAATGCTCTCCAGTCCTCCTGTCCCTTCTTCCAGCAATGCACTCCAGTCCTCCTGCCCCTTCTTCCAGCAATGCACTCCA
>WNYA01001327.1:25193-44833 GCA_019512145.1 Engystomops pustulosus | reverse complement strand
ACGGGACTCTTGCAGTGTTGTGACGACTTCCCCATCTGTAAGTAGTTATCCTGTTAGTGGAGGTGTCCTCGTACCCCCGGTGACTCCTCCGCCCCTGTGTCGCAGGTATCTTTGGCTCTCTCTGCCCCTTCCTTCTGCCTTGTTACTTGTCCTGTTAGTGGAGGTGTCCTCGTACCCCCGGTGACTCCTCCTCCCCGGTGTCGCAGGTATCTTTGGCTCTCTCTGCCCCTTCCTTCTGCCTTGTTACTTTTCCCTGTTTTAGTGAGTTGTCTCGTAACCCCCGGTACTCCTCTTCCCTCCCCCCCCGTGTCGCAGGTATCTTTGGCTCTCTCTGCCCCTTCCTTCTGCCTTGTTACTTGTCCTGTTAGTGGAGGTGTCCTCGTACCCCCGGTGACTCCTCTTCCCCCGTGTCGCAGGTATCTTTGGCTCTCTCTGCCCCTTCCTTCTGCCTTGTTACTTGTCCGCGCTCTTCGGGGAGATGTGCTGCTTCGGGATGCTGCCGGGGGCCATGTTTTCTCTTCGGACCGGTATACGGGAGCGATACAAGATACCGGTGAGTGACCACCTACAGCTGAAGGCAGAGACATCAGTATTAGTGCACAGGGATCAGACCAGTCCGGGGACCCCAAGGGTTACCCCGCCCAGAGCCCCCGCCGGAGCCCCTCCTATGTGTGCACACAACCATGTGGGGGGCCTGGGACCTACCTGTCTGTGAGTACTTGTGGCTATCCACACATGGGGGAGGGGCTGACCTGCATCATTCACCCCTGTGGTGCCAGGTGCACAGCGCTGCTCCCTGTGTAGTGGACACAACTGGTAACTGCAGCTCACAATTTATCCCTTTACTTCCACTTGTTCTTAATGTAAAGGACATTACCACCAAATTATTGGGTGGGGACTGTCCCCAGACTTGGGCTTAAGGGTGATGGGGACCTCCTGCTGTCACACTCCGGGACTACTTCTATACCGAAATATGCAATTATAAGCTTTATGCACGTGAGCTGGGTGCCCCCTTAGCGGTCCCCTGCTAATCTCGTGCATGCGCAGGAACTTCCAGTGAGAGGGAAAGTGCGCGGTGCGGAGCCTGTATACAGATGAGGGGCCGCGCATAGATTACGTTCCGATGGAGGAGCACGTCCGGCTTATGTGCATGTTTCGGTAAAGAAGACGGCCCTGAGTGTGACACCAGGAGGTCCCCATCACCCATGAGGTAACAAGCCTGAGGCCGGTGCCACACGCACCGCTTTGTCTATGGAAACTCCTGCGATCGGGAACAAGCCACCGGTGTTTTACATTGCTGGAGGGTGTTACCAGGGCGCCTGTGCTGCACAGAGGGGCTCTGGTGAGAGTTCTGTTTAGATGGACGGAGGCCGTGGATGACCTGTATGACCCCCACTGATGTGACCCCTGTGTCCTCTCTTTAGGGAGACCTCCTGAACGATTACTGCGCCGTCTGCTGCTGCCTGGTGTGTGCGCTCTGCCAGATGGCGCGAGAGATGAAGGGACGGGAATGGCGCGGCTCCCGCCTGCCCCTGCCGCAGACCCACCTGCACTTCCACTTTGGCCGCGATCGGCGGTGACCTGAGACTTACCGCATGTATATAATATATATTTATTGTGTAATAAACTTCTATTTATTAACCCCGTGTTTCCTTGTGTCATCTGTCCCAGGGGGTGCGGGGCCTGCGCACTGGGGGTGACCCTCTGTACAGGACCCGTGTAGGGCCTCATTCACACTTGTGCCTGACAGGACCTTTATCTCGTGTCCTGCTTATCACACATGGGTCTATGGGTCTGCGGATCCGGTGATTTTCCCCTGATGCCGGGGAGCCGTGGGTTCTCATTATTTGGGGGAGGGGGCGCACGCGGTCGGTTATGTTTGCGTCTTGCACGTGCGTTTTCAAACGGCTGAAGAGATTTGCCCAATTACAAACATTGCATTTACCCAATGTTAACAGCAATGTGATTGGGTAAATCTCCTTCAGCTGTTTGAAAACGCACGTGTAAGACGCAAACATAACGCGAGGGGCGACACACGGTGTTTTTAGTTTGGAAAAATGCGTTTTTTTACGATCTGAAAACGCCGTACGTGTGTCACCACTTCTTAGGGGCGTTTTTGGGCCATTTTTAAGTCGGTACGTTTTCAGATTGTAAAAAAAAAAGCATTCGTTTTTACAATCTGAAAACGTCATGTGTGAGCGCAGCCGTAGTGATGCCGCACGGGGCGATCTGGGAGGTGATTGGCCGGTTACTGTCATTGGGTAATGGACTTCTATGGGAGGCCACAAATATCCAACAGGAAATGGTGCGGACCCGACACGGAAAATAAGCGGCAGTCAGGGTTAGGGAGATCGCACTGGTTTCAGCCGGGGGTCAGGCCGGGGTCACGCCCTGTCCAGCTAAGGTCATGTTATGTGACGTGTGTGCTCCCTGTCAGCTAATTCCCTATGACATTTGCTGGGACTCCAGTCGCCCTTCATCTTCAGTTCTAGATCTGGTTCCGGAGCCGCTCATCTCCTTCCTCTCAGGGAATTAGTATGAACATGTCTGTGCACAAGGGTCCAATCCCCGGGGCAGTCATGGCACCCGTACTACATGACGTAAGGACTGTTTGGAGCCCTAGATAAGATCGCTAGCACTCAGAGCAGTGTGAACGCGGTCCTAGTGCGGTTACACTCGTCGCCTCTTGAGCGCTGACAGGAATTTACCTCACAGCAAGCCGCGGTTGCCCCGCCCATTATCCGCCTGTCACGTGGTGGCCGCGCCAATGAGCTCCCGGATTTCATTGAGAACTACGTTTCCCAGAAGGCGCTGCGGCGTGACGTCATCGCGTTTGCCTTCGTGGCAGTGGTTGTCATGGCAGCGGCCCCGGGAGCTCCCTGACTTCTGTTATTATCCGGCCGCTGCCAGATCACTTCCGGCCCCAGACAGGCGAGAGGTAGGTACCGGGGGGTGAGGAGGAGGTAGGTGGCCGGGGGGGTCTGTACTTCTCTCCTCGCCTCCTTCTGTACTTCTCTCCTCGCCTCCCTCTGTACTTCTCTCCTCGCCTCCCTCTGTACTTCTCTCCTCGCCTCCCTCTGTACTTCTCTCCTCCCTCTGTACTTCTCTCCTCGCCTCCCTCTGTACTTCTCTCCTCCCTCTGTACTTCTCTCCTCGCCTTGCCCCTCTGGTCATGTTCCTTGTGGTCTCCCGGCAGGATCTTCCCGAGGATGGTGACTCAGGCCTCCGCCAGGGACTGGTTTGACCGGCGCCGGGCCCACATCCGCCCCTGGAATAACTTTGTGGATCAGAGACGTTTCTCGCGGCCGCAGAACTTTGGAGATTTGTGTAAACGAGTGACACGGAACGTGGAACATTTCCAAAGCAACTACATCTTCATATTCCTGGGGCTCATCCTGTACTGCATGTGAGTAATAACAGGGGGTCCCCAAGGCCAGGGACCTGTGTACGGGGAGGCGCGGGGTCCTGTAGTAACGGGGTCTTCCTCTCCCTCAGCATCACCAGCCCCATGCTGCTCATCGCCATCGCCGTCTTCTTCGGAGCCTGTTACATCATTTACCTGAAGACCCTGCAGTCCAAGATGGTCCTGTTTGGTAAGAAAGACGATATACAATGTATATACCCCCCCTGTGTACATGATGTGTATATAGCTCTACCCCCCTGTATACATGTGTATATAGCGCTACCCCCCCTGTGCCTCCCCCGTATACATGATGTATATATAGCGCTGCCCCCCCTGTATAAATGATGTGTATATAGTGATCTCTATAGGAGGTTACACGGGATAGAGAGGAGTATTGTATCTCTAGCAGCCTTTACCCTCCCCCCGTGATGGCGCCCTGCAAAAACCAGTCCGTGTGCAGTTTTTTGGGGCATTTTTTATTATTATTTATTTTTGTAAATCACAGAAAATGGCAGGAAAACACAAGATAAAAAAAATCGACAACCTGACAAAAACTTATGCGAGAGGGGGGCGGAGACACAAAACAGACACAAACCGCAAACAAGCCTCCCCCTGTCCTGGTGCCGGGGTCCTGTCACTGCCCACCCCTTATTGCCACCATGATGGCGGACCCCCCAGCGCCCCGCTCCTCTTGCCTGCAGACATATTATACATGAAGAATAGGGACATATACGGGATCGCTCGCAGGACATGCACTCGCCATTCCCTCCTAATACACAGACATCAGGACTGTAGCTACCACCCCCTCCTAATACACAGACATCACATCAACCTCTCGCTCTCATATAGAAGGAGCATCAGATCTGGGGGATAGTCGGGTGGGGTGGGGGGATGAGTGTGGGGGGGGGGGGGGGTATTACACAAATGAGACTTCACTATGAGAGATGCTCTGCAGGTCTCCCTGGAAGTCTAGGGGTAACCAGGGACCTATTATTGCCCCTCAGCAGACACATTGTGACCACAGCCCTGGTGCCCTCCAGAATCCCCGCTGCGCCCCCTCTACAGGTTATTGCAGCCCCACCCGCGGGTCTCCACCTTCCCTTCCTAATCCCGCTTTGCCCTCCTTCAGTACTAGAATTGCCAGCAGTGAAGGGGTTAGCTGTTGCGGATTCCGTCGCGTTCCCTTTCTCCGTTACAATCCTCTCTCCCCCTCCGACATAACATCGAAAGGAAAACAGAAAGAAAAAAAAACTTCTCTGCGTCTATTTATATTTATATATAATATATATATATATTTATAATTGTACAGAACAGGGGGAGAGAAATGAGCCGAAAAAGAACCAAAGTGGAGTCTGGAGGAGAAGGCTGGAGCGGGGCGCAGCGGGCGTGGCCATTCTTCCATCCTGTGGTGCGCGAGATCGGGGGAGGTTTGTTTCTATGTTGTTTTTCTTTGTTGGGGTCGGGAGGTCGAAGGTCGGAGAGGGTCCAGGTCTGGGAGATGCGTCTCTGGGAATTTAATAATAAGACTCCTTTTCTACCCAACCTGTAAAAAAACAAAAACACTTCGGTCACGACCGATCCAGGAGGCGGGGAGATCCACGCACCCACCTCCCGGAGACACCCATGACCCGCTCTCACCTCCTGGGTGTCTTCTAAGGATAAGTTTTCGGATCTCATCGTATACAAAGATGAGGAAGCTGTATGGGAAGGCACAGAACCACCAGCTGGGCCTATGGGAGGAGACGAGAGATGCGTCAGAGATTGGACCCTACTAACCCTCCCGATCCCACTGCTAGTGACATAATGGAGGCAATAATAGTCGTTTCCCAGAGGCCTCTAGGGTTCTTATATTACAGAAGTATAACCAGGCGACGTCCCCCTCTGCAGGAACCTCTAGAACTTTCTACAGGATTGAAGGTTAATGAGTCTTCTCCTCGGGAGGTACAGGACGTCCACCCTCTCGCTCACTTACTTTAATGGGTACATTCTCAGTGCGATGTCCATCCCAGGGCAGTAGGACAGGAACGCTGCCAGAGCCGTCTCCTCAAATAGACCGAAAATGAGGATCTTATTCCTGTATTAAAGAGGAGACAGTCAGCAAGTCCATCCGATACACGTGTGGTTGTGTCCAGGAGGCGGTGGGGTCACTTACTTCATGCCCTGCTGGAACACAGAGTTCCTTCTGGTTTTGCAGATGATGACGTCGGCCCATTGTACGACCACAATACTGACGAAAAAGGCCGTGTGACAGGTGAACTCCACGATCTTACGCTGCTCGTACGTCTACAGGAGAAAACAGAAGGGTCTGTGACTCCACTGACCGACCCTGCCCTGGGGGGGGATGCCCCATGGAAATGGTGACCCAAGGCGTGTGAAGGAGGCCACTCACCCACTGCTGCCCGTAGCTGTCCTCCAGGTCATTGACCGTTCTGTCATCCCAATTCAACCGAATTCCAACCAAGTGTGATGGCAAGAAACCGTTCTCTGCCAGGATGACAAAGTAGGAGAAGAAGCCTCCAAGAGCCTGGATCATACCTGACACGACAAACGGGATAAGAGATTGAAGGAGGACCTAGACCTAGGCTCTTCTATCCTCCATGTTAGGTTGTCGTCTTCTGTATCCTCCAATATATAATATATGCAGCCCAATTGGAGGCGCTGCTATATACGATCCCAGCACTCACCAATCTGCCCATACGCCATGCTAATCAGTCGCTCATTCACCAGTTTGTCGGTGCGGGGGTTTCTTGGTTGCCTCTTCATGATGTCACTCTCAGCAGCTTCGTAGGCCAAGGAGATGGCGGGAACCTGCAGAAGAGGATAGTTATGCACAAGGGCGTATGTCTGAGAACCTCTCTTCTAAGGATCATTATACAACCGTTCCATTTCTCACCATGTCAGTGCCCAGATCAATGCACAGGATGGTGATGGTGCCCAAGGGCAGTGGGATGTTGGCCATGATGAAGAGCAGGAAAGGGGTGATCTCGGGAATGTTACTGGTCAGGGTGTAGGCAATGGACTTCTTCAGGTTATCAAAGATAAGGCGACCTGCGGACAGAGAGATATTACATATCCATGTTCTTAATGTGGGCCCTCACCAGCCCCGGGCTTGTCCCTTCTTACCCTCTTCTACCCCAGTGACAATAGAAGCGAAGTTATCGTCCAGCAGGATCATATCAGCCGCTTGCTTGGACACATCAGAGCCAGCAATCCCCATGGCCACTCCAATATCGGCCTTCTTCAGAGCTGGGGAGTCATTGACACCATCACCAGTTACCGCCACGATGGCCCCCTGGAGAGAGGAGAGGAGAGGGAAGACCACGTCCATTACCCATCAGATATGTGCACTGAGAGTCCTAAGAGCACTAGAGAGGACCAATGGGGCCCTAAGTCACCAAATATTAATCTGATGTAGATTAATGGAGGAATATGTTTCTCTTCCAGTTATGAACGCTAGAGGAAACTGACACCAGTAATCCTACACATAACATCTGCTGGTGGCAGATTCCCGGGATCCCGGGTGGGGCGCCCTCACCTGGCGCTGGCAGCCTTCTACAATGATCAGCTTCTGTTGTGGGGATGTGCGGGCAAAGACAATCTCTGTGTGGTTCTGAAGAATCTCGTCTATCTGCTCGGTGCTCAGGTCCTTCAGGTCGGTGCCGTGAATTACACAGGCCTTGGCATCCCTGGGCAGACATAGAAGGGTCGTTACTTTCCCTAACACAACACTCAATATCAAGTCATTTCAGCAATGGGCACAGAGATCCATCACAAAGAGTCTACAGCACCACAGAACTTCCAGGGCCGTGCCGGACTTTACCTTGGGTTCACCTGGGAGACTGGGATGTTGAGTCGGGCTGCGATATCTTCCACAGTCTCATTACCCTCGGAGATGATGCCCACACCCTTGGCAATGGCTTTGGCTGTGATTGGATGATCTCCAGTCACCATGATTACCTAGAAGAAAAAAAGAGTCTGGTTACCACCAAGACGGGATACAATCAATTGTATCAATGAAAAGTGCACAAGAGTAAATCTGTGTCACTGAGTCAGGAGATCAGGTGGATGGGGTCCTGTCGGGAGATCAGGTGGATGGGGTCCTGTCGGGAGATCAGGTGGATGGAGTCCTGTCGGGAGATCAGGTGGATGGGGTCGTCAGAGATCCGCGATGGCCGTCAGGAGATCAGTGGTGATGGAGTCCTGTCGGGAGATCAGGCGGATGGGGTCCTGTCGGAGAATCAGGCGGATGAGCCCTGTCGGGAGGTCAGTGAGATGGGTCCCTGTCTGAGATCAGGTGGATAGTTCCTGTCAGAGATCAGGCTGGATGGAGCCCTTCAGGAGATCAGGCGGTATGGAGTCCTGTCAGAGATCAGGCGGATAGGTTCCTGTCGAGATCAGGGCGATGGAGTCCTGTCGGGAATCAGGCGGATGGGGTCCCTGTCGGAGATCGGCGGATGGGGTCCTGTCGGGAGATCATGCGGATGGGTTCCTGTCGGAGATCAGGCGGATTGGATTCCTGTGGGAGATCAGCGGATGGAGCCCCTGTCGGAGATCAGGCGGATGGAGCCCTGCGGGAGTCAGGCGATGGGCCGCTGTGGGAGATCAGGCGGATGGGGCCCTGTCGGGAGATCAGGCGGATGAGTCCCTGTCGCCCGGGAGATCAGGCGGATGGAGCCCTGTCGGGAGATCAGGCGGATGGTCCTGTCAGTAGTCACGATGGAGTCCTGTGCAGGAGATCAGGCGGATGGGGTCCTGTCAGGATTCAGGCGGATGGACGCCCTGTCAGGAGATCAGGCGGATGGGGTCCTGTCAGGAGATCAGGCGGATGGAGCCCTGTCAGGAGATCAGGTGGATGGGGTCCTGTCAGGAGATCAGGTGGATAGGTTCCTGTCAGGAGATCAGGCGGATGGAGCCCTGTCAGGAGATCAGGCGGATGGAGTCCTGTCAGGAGTCAGGCGGATAGGTTCCCTGTCAGGAGATCAGCGGATGGAGGCCTGTCGGAGATCAGGCGGATGGGTCCTGTCGGTAGATCAGGCGGTGGTCCCTGTCGGAGTCATGCGGAGGGTGCCTGTCGGGTCAGGCGATGGAGTCCTGTCGGAGATCAGGCGGATGGGGTCCTGTCGGGAGATCAGGCGGATGGGGTCCTGTCGGAGATCAGGCGGATGGGGCCTGTCGGGAGATCAGGCGGATGGGTCTGTCTGGATCAGGCGGATGAGCCCGTCGGAGATCAGCGGATGAGCCCTGTCGGGAGATCAGGCGGATGGCCTGATGGGTCCTTCAGGAGATCAGCGGATGGAGTCCTGTCACGAGATCAGGCGGATGGCAGCCCCTGTCAGGAATCAGGCTGGATGGGGTCTGTCAGGAGAGTCAGCTGTGGCCCGTCAGGAGATCAGGTGGATGGGTCTGTCGGAGATCAGTGGAGGGGTCCTGTCAGATGTGGTAATATAGTAGCCGCCGCTCCTTCAGTTCCAGTCTGTGATATTCCCCGGCTCTCCATTCTCTTATCACATGATGTCCCCCTCATGTCCTCAGTGATAATCTTCAGGGGAAAATTTTCCTCCAAAATTGATGGAGATTCCTCGTGGAAATTTACTCAGCAACATTTGCTGATTGGTTGGCTTTTTGCCCTATTGAGACCTTTGCTGGGGGGAAGTTTTGGAATCTGCCTAGTTACGGCAGTGATTGGTCCAGCTCTGAGGTGCAGGAAGCCTTCAGAGCGCTGGAACTGATGCCCCATTTCGATTCGTGCGAGAGGTAATCGTCGAGGACGGTCAGTGGATGATGTTTAGACTTTGATATCTTCATTTAAGGAACCACGGAACCCGCTCCAGGTTCTTATGGACTGTGAGTCCTGTCACATCAGGTTATATATATCTCTGAGCCTGAAAGGTCCCTGTCATCAGCTGTGATCCCTCCCGTGGTCCCTATAGGTCCCCTCTCACCTTGATCCCGCGCTCCTGCACTTGCCCACTGCGTCTGGTACAGCTGCTCGGGGGAGGGTCAATCATGGACATGATTCCTACAAAGCAAAGGTTCTCTGTGCTGAAGTTAAGGTCCTCGGTGTCAAAGGCAAAGCCCTTGGGGTGCAGCTCCTCGGGGAAGTAGTAATGGCAAATCCTGCGGAGTGGACACACACGTTAAAGAGTAGGAGCGTCTCTCCGGATGGTCTCCCCCCCATCATGTAGGTGCACCTTACCCAGCACCCGCTCCTCCCATCCCCCCAGCTCCAGATACGCGTTCTGAAGGGCCTCCTTCAGCTCATCGTCCAGGGCTGCTCTCCTGCCCCTGGATAAGATGGTGGACGCAGACCATCCAGATCCTCTCTGGGGCGCCCTTCATCACCAGCAGGAGCGGTTATCATTGGGGCTTCATTTTCATGGATGGAAACTGCAGAGGAAGAGGGGAGCACCTCAATATATGTACTAGAGCGCACCTCATATATGTTACTATAGCCGCCCTCCCCTCAATATATGTACTAGAGCCGCACCTCAATATACGTACTATAGGCCCGCACCTCATATATAATGTACTAGAGCCGCACCTCAATATTGTACTAGTAGCCGCAGCCCAATATATGTACTAGAGAGCCGCTAGACCCCTCAATATATGCTCACTAAGCCGCACCTCAATATATTACTCGATCAGACCCCACTCAATATATGTACTAGAGCCCCCCCTCATATCATGACTAGTAGCCGCACCTCAATATATGTCCTAGAGCCGCACCTCATATAGTCTAGGCCGCACTCAAAGCCAGACACACCTCAATCATATGGACTAATGACTAGAGCCGCACCTCATATATATACTAGAGCCGCCCTCATATATGTCCTATAGCCGCCCCTCAATATATGTCTGAGCCCAACCTCAATTATCCTAAGCGCCCCTCAATATATGTACTAGAGCCCCACCTCAATATATACTAGAGCCCCACCTCAATTATGTACTAGAGCCGCACTCAATAATGTACTAGAGCCCCACCTCATATAGTACTAGAGCCGCACCTCAAATATTTATATGTCCTAGAGCCCACCTCAATATATGTACTAGAGCCGCACCTCATAATATATGTCACTAGTAGCCGCACTTAATATATGTACTAGAGCCCACCTCAATATCTGTCCTAGAGCACGCAACCTCATATATTACTGAGAGCCGCCCCGTCATATTGATGTACTAGAGCCGCACCTCATATATGGTAATAGAGCCGCACCTCATTATAATGTACTGAGCCGCACCTCATTATACTAGAGCCTCATTATACTATTACTATAGCCCACCTCAATATAGTCCTAACCGCACCTCAATATATGATTACTAGAGCCGCACCTCAAGCGTAGTACTAGAGCCCACCTCATATATGTACTAAGCCGCACCTCATATATGTACTAGCCCCACTCAATATATGTACTAGAGCCGCACCTCAATAATATACTATAGCGCCCTCAATATATGTACTAGAGCCGCACCTCAATATAGTTCTAGAGCCCGCACCTCAATATATGTTACTAAGCCGCACCTCAATATACCTAGAGCCCCCCTCAATATATATGTACTAGAGCCGCTCCACCTCAATATGTCTAGAGCCGCACCTCAATACTAGTACTAGAGCCGCACCTCAATATTGTACTAGAGCCCCACCTCAATATAATGTTTACTAGAGCCGCACCTCAATATATGTACTAGAGCCGACAACTCATCATATGTACTAAAGCCGCACCTCATATATGTACTAGAGCCGCACCTCCAATATATGTAACAGAGCCGCCCCTCATAGACTTAGAGCCGAACCTCAATAGAGGTCTAAGCCGCACTCAATATGAACTAGAGCCCCACACCTCAATATATGTACTAGAGCCCCACCACTCAATATAGCTAATAGAGCCCCGCACCTCAATTAGTACTAGCGCCCGCACCTCAATATATGTACTAGAGCCCCACCTTCCAATATATGTAATAGATCCGCACCTCAATATATGCGCTAGAGCCGCACCTCAATATATGTTACCAGAGCCCCACCCATTTATATGTACTAGAGCCCGCACCTCATATATGTACTAGAGCCGCACCTCAATATATTCACTAGAGCCCCACCTCATTATATTCTAGAGCCGCCCCACCTCAATAATGTACTAGACCCCCACCTCATATAGTAATAATATGAGCCGCACCTCAATATATGTACTAGAGCCCCACCTCAATATATGTACTAGAGCCGCACCTCACTATATGTACTAGAGCCCCACCTCAATATATGTACTAGAGCCGCACCTCAATATATATACTACAGCCCCACCTCAATATATGTACTAGAGCCCCACCTCAATATATGTACTAGAGCCCCACCTCAATATATGTACTAGAGCCCCACCTCAATATATTTCACTAGAAGCCGCCCCCAATATATGCTAGAGCCGCACCTCATATATGTACTAGAGCCGCACCTCAATATAGTTCCTAGAGCCGCACCTCAATATATGTACTAGAGCCCCACCTCAATATATGATCACTAGAGCCCCCCGCACCTCAATATATTACTAGACCCCACCTCAAATATGTACTAGAGCCGCACCTCAATATGAATGTACTAGAGCCGCCGACCTCAATATATGTACTAGAGCCGCACCTCAATTATGTACTAGAGCCGCACTCAATTATATTACTAAGCCGCACCTCATATATGTACTAGAGCCCCACCTCAATATATGTACTAGAGCCCACCTCAAATCTATGTACTAGAGCCGCACCTCAATATATGTCACTAGAGCCGCACCTCCAATATATGTCCTAGAGCCGCACCTCAATATATACTAAGCACCTATAGATGTACTAGAGCCCCACTCAATATATGTACTAGAGCCGCACCTCAAATATGTACTAGAGAGCCAACCACCTCAATATATGTACTAGAGCCCGCACCTCAATATAGTACTAGAGCCGCCCTCATTATATGTACTAGAGCCCCCCGTCAATTCTGTACTAAGCCACCTCAATATATGTACTAAGCCCGCACCTCAATATATGTCTAAGAGCCCACCTCAATATATGATACTAGAGCCCCACCTCAATATATGTACTAAGAGCCCAACCTCATATATGTACTAGACCGCACCTCATATTTACTAGAGCCCACCTCATATATGTACTAGAGCCCGCAATACTACTCAATATATGTACTAGAGCCCCCTCATAGTACTAGACCGCACCCAATATATGTACTAGAGCCGCACCTCAATATATGTACTAGAGCCCCACCTCAATATATGTACTAGAGCCGCACCTCAATATGTGTACTAGCCGCACTCAATATATGTACTAGAGCCGCACCTCAATTATGTACTAATAAGGCCGCACCTCAATATATGTACTAGAGCCGCACCTCAATAGATGTACTAGAGCCGCACCTCAATATATGTACTAGAGCCGCCACACTCAATATATGTACTAGAGCTAGGCCGCACCTCAAATATGATATCTAGAGCCCGACCTCATATATGTACTAGAAGCCGCATAGCCACCAGTAGCCCCCACCACCTCAATATATGATACTAGAGCGCCCTCAATATATGTACCATGGACCCCACCTCCCCAATATACTTACTAGAGCCGCGCGAACCTCAGTTAAACTAACGCCTCACCTCAAGAATATTGCATACTAGAGCCGCACCTCATTATCCTTCGAGCCGCACCTCATTATTATGTCCTAGAGCCCGAACTCAATATATGTACTAGAGCCCCCACGCTCCATATAAGGTACTAACTAAGCCCTTCCCCCCTCAATCTGTACTAAGGCCCCACCTCAAATATTCTAGAGCCCCACCTCAAATATGTACTAGCGAGACCGCACCTCAATGATGATACTATCCACAAATTCCCCACCTCTCACTCATAAGTACTAGCGCCCCACTCAATATAGTCCTAGACAGGCACGCACCTCACATATATGTCCATCAGAGGCCAGCACCTCATATAATGTATGAGCCCCCCCCCTCACATATATGGTCACACTAGACCGCCGCACCTCGATATAGTCTGATAGAGGCCCCACCCTCAAATAGCATCGTACTGATAGCCGTAGCCCTCAATATATGTACTAGGAGCCGCACCATCTAAGTACTAAAGAGCCGCACCGTCATATTAAATCCCTAGAGCCCTCACTACCTCACTAGATGTACTAGAGCGCCGCACCTCAATATTGTACTAGAGCGCGCTGCCACCTATCAATCTATGATACTGAGCCGCACCTGCTTCATATATGTTACTAGAGCCGCACCTCAATATGGGTCTAGAGTTGCCCGCACCTACATTATACAGAGCCTCATTGATACTAGTTACGTAGAATCCCACCTCAATATCATGTAACTAAGAGCCGCACCGTCATATATTTACACTAACCCTCACCTCAATATAATGTACTGAGATAGCGCGCCGCACCTCAATATAGTATACTAGAGCCGCCCGTGCGATATATGATATAGAAGCCGCACCTAGAACCTACACCTCCCTTATGTATCTAACCCGCCTGACCCAGTGTCAATGGGGCAGAAAAACACCATTTACTAAGGCTCGCACGCCGCGAATTTCCGTCGCGTTTTTTCCCGAATATTTCCGACTTTGCCGCTGTATTCCAGATTGTGGCAGCACTACTAACTATTTTGGGCACCTTTCCGCGCGACAAAATCGGGGGGGCCGTGGCCACCGGACACCCAAGGATCGGAAAAAACGAGGAATTTAAAAAGCCATTGTGTCGCAAACGTCAGCACTTCACATAACCGAAAAACGCCGGTGAACAGCAGCGACACCTTGTGAATACGTCGCAAACGACCTTATGAAGCCCGGCAGAACCCTATCAGCGTCGGAGTAACTGACTGAGACCGGTAAGTAAATTGGCCCGCAATATCCAACACTGGGCAAGATTGTACTTACACCGGCCTATTCGCAGAATCCCAGCGGCGCGTTCTCTGACCAGGTTCGGGTCCCAACGGATTTATGGCGAGGTATTTCCCTTCCGCCGTACCACCCGGTGCGCTGACACGAGGCCCCCGCTTGAGTGCCAGGTGGGCGCTTCCCGATCGACACTTTCCCGCGTTTAAATGCGGCGGTATTTTCCGCTCGGGGTGGGGGCGCGGGACAAGGCCCGCCCCCAGATTTCCCGTAAGCGTGCACTCCAGCGCCGATGCGCCACAAGTGATCGCATCGCCAAAATCCCTGTGGCATTCAGGTCAATCCGGCGGCAAATGCGGAAATATTAATGCGGGTAACACATCGGACAACGTGAATCATGGAAGCCCTTAGTAAATGAGCCCCCCTTCATCTGCAGGCTCCTCGATTCTCAGAGCTGTGGCCAAGACAGGCTGCTATCATGGCAACCCATACATTTCACCCACTACTGTCACCCTACATGGCACCTCAACATGTCAACCCATACATGGTCACCCCATAACCTGCCACCCATACATGTCTCCAGACATGGCACGCCCCTCATGGCACCCCCACATGGCACCGCACACATAGGCCCCATACATGTCACCCATAACATTCACTCCACACATGGGCCCCCTCAGGTCACCCATAACTGGCACCCCTAGCCTGCACCACACATGCACCACACAGCATGTCACCACATGACCATGTCACCCATACTGGCATCCCATACTGGCACCCACACCTTGCACCCATACATGTCATCACACTGATATCCCCTCCTGCACTGATTGCCTCAACCCCCTGCACTATGGATCTCCCCTGCCTCTGTAATGGATCTCCCGCCTGCACTGATGTCTTCCCCCTGCTGCCTGTGTGACCCCCCCCTGCACCTGATGATGTCTCCCGCCCCCTGCACTGACAGGATCCCCCCTGCACTGATGGATCTCCCCCTGCCACTGTGATCCCCTGCACTCTGATCCCCCCTCACTGCTGAGATCTCCCCCTGCCACTGTGATCCCCCGGCATGCTTCCCCCCCCTGCACTGTTGGATTCCCCCTTCACCCTCCCTGCACTGATGGAATCCCCCCTGCAGCTGATCCCCCTGATGCTGCCCCCCTGCCTGTGTGGATCCCCCCCTGATGCTCCCGCCTGATGATCCTCCCCCTGCATTCACATGATGGATCGCCCTGCAATTGCTGGATCCACCTCCCTTGCACTGCTGGATCCCCCCTGCAACTGGGATCCCTGCAGTGCTCACCCCCCTGCACGCTGTGGATCCCCCCTGCACTGATGGCAGAATCTCCCCCCCTGACGTGAGGATCTCTCCCCCCCTGCACTAGAGTGGATCCCCTCCTCCCTGATGAGTCTCTCCCCCTGCCGTATGATTTCCCCCGCCCTGCACTGATGGTCCCCCTGGCACTATTGATCTCCCCCCTCAACTATGGATCCCCCCTGCAAGCTGATGGAGCCCCTCTGCACCTGATGGATCTCGCCCCTGCCCACTTGATTATCTTCCCCCTGCACTGATGGAGTCTCTCCCCCCATGTCACTGATGATCCTCGCCCCTGCCTGATGGATCCCCCACCCCTGTCCGGCTTGATGGTTTCACCCCTTCACTGATGGATTCCCCCTGGACTGATGGATCTCGCCCCCTTCACTGGATGAATCACCTCCTGCACTGTTTGATCTCCCCGCTGCAGCTGATGAAATGCCCCCTGTAAAAGGGTCTCCTCCTGCACTGATGTATCACCGCCCCCCCCCCCTGCTACTGGATGATCTCCCCCCTGCACTGATGGATCTCGGCCCCCTGCCTGATGGATCTCCCCCCTGCCTGATGAATCCCGGTCCTGCACTGATGGGAATCTCGCCCCCTGCACTGATGTTCCCCCTGCACCTGATGGGATCGCCCCCCTGACAACTTGATGGTTCTCCCCCTGCCATGATGGATCCCCCTGCACTGAGATCTCCCCCCTGCCTGATGGATCCCCCCTGCAACTGATGGATCTCCCCTCCCCTGCCCCCTGCACATGATGTAATCTCCCCCCTTCACTTATGGATCTCCCCCTGACACTGATGAATCCCCTCCTGCACTGATGGATCGTCCCACCCCTGCAACTGATGGATCTACTCGCCCTGCACTGAGGGCGTCTCCTCTCCTCACCTGCGCTGATGGATCTTCCACCTCCACTGAGTGGATGCTCTCGCCCGCACGATGGAATCTCCTCCCTGGCACTGATGATGCTCCCCGCACTGTGGAGTCGCTCCCCTTCACTGCTGGATCTCCCCCTGTACTGATTGATACTCCCCTGCACTGATGGCTCCTTCTTGATGGTCTCCCCGCCTGCACTAGATGGATCTCCCCGGCACTGACGAATCTCTCCCCCTGCACTGATTGAATCCCGCCCTGCACTGATTGATTCCCCCCCTGCGCTGATGTATCCGTCCCACATGGGACACTGAGTGGATCTCCCCACTGCCACTGATGGATCTCCTCCACCTGACTGTGGATCCCCCTGCACTGCTGTGAATCTCCCCCTGCACTGATGGATCGTCCTCCCTCCCTGGCACTGATGATCCGGGCCCCCTTAGCAACTGATGAAGCCCCCACCCTGTAGATGATTGATCTCCTCCTCACTGATGGATCCGCCCAACCCTCCCCACCCTGCAGCTGTGGATCTGCTCGCCCCCCTGCCTGATGATTTCCCCCTGCACTGATGGATCTCCCCCTTGCACGAAGACCCCCCCTGTAATGATGATCTCCAGCCTGCCATGATCTGATCCCCCCCTGCACGATGCGATCTCCCCCCTGCACTGATGGTCTCCCGCCCTGCAATGTGAATCCCTCCTGCACTGATGATCTCACCCCCACCATGCACTGATGTAAATCAATCCACCTTACGATGGATTCTCTCCCCCCCCTGCACTGATGAATCCCTCCTAGCATCGAGGATCTCCCCGCACTGATTGATCTCTCCGCCCCTGCACTGATGAATCCCCACATGCCTGATGGATCTCCCCACGGGTACTGATTGATGTCCCGGCCCTATCACTGAAGGATGCCACTCCGGCACTGAAGGGATCTCCCCTGCACTGCATTGGATCTCATCCCCCCTGCACTGATGGATTCTCACTCCCTGCACTGATTTATCTTCCCTGCACGGATGGAATCTCCCCCTGCCCTTACTGATTGATCTCCCCTGAAGGTGATGTGATTCCCCCCTTGATGGATCTCCCCCTTGCACTGATGGAGTCACCTCCCTGCACTGTGGATCTCTCCCCCTTCTGATTCCCTCTGACTGAATCCATCCTGCACGAGATACTCCCTGCACTGATGAACTCCCCCTGCAAGCTTGATGATCTCCTCCCTGCATCTGATGATCTCCCCTGCACTTGATGGATCCCCCTGCACGATGGATTCCCCCCCGCACTGATGTAGTCTCCCCGTATACGGATGGATCTCCCCCCGCACTGTATGGATCACCCCCCTGCACTGAGGCCACCTGCACGTCCCCCCATGCCACTGATGCATCTCTCCCCCCCACTGATGGAATCTCAGGTCCCCCTGCACTGCATGGAATTGCCGCACTAGACTCCCCCTGCACTCTGATGGATCCCTTGATGGATCGCGCCCTGCATCTTATGGATCGCCCCCTGCGCCATGGGATACCCCCACTTCCCCCAGAACTGATGATCTCCCTGGGCACTGATGATCTCCCTGTACTGATGGACTCCTGCACTGATTGATCTACCCCTGGACTGATGGATCTCCCTGCAACTGATGAGATCTCCCCTGCATGATGTGATCGCCCCGCAATGAGGGATCCCCCCCTACACTAGGCGCTCCCCCTGGCACTGATGGATAATCTCCCGTGCACTGATGGATCGCCCCATCGACACTGATGGATCCCCCCCCCCCCGACTGTGGAATCTCCCCTTGCTGATGGATCTCCCTGCTTACTGATGGATCCCCCCTTGTACTGATGGATCCCCCCCTTGTATTCTGATGATCCCACCCCACTCTAGCACTGATGGATCTCCCCCCTGCCACTCGTGGATCTCCCACTGCACCTTGATTGACATCTCTCTCACCCCTGCATGAGGATCTCCCCCTGCACATGATGGGATCTCCCCCTGCACTGATGGATCATCACCTGCACTGATGGTCCCGCACGGATGGATCTCCCCTGGCACTGATGGATCCCACTTGATGGACTCGCCCTGCACTGATGGATCGCCCCCTGCAATGATGGATTACCACCCCCCCTCCCCACCCCCAGAAACTTGATGGGACTCCACCCTTGATGAATCCTCGCCCGGACCTGATGCCACTCGCATGAAGATCTCGCCCTGCACTGATGGTCTCCCCTGCACATGGGATCCTCTGCACGATGCTCTTCCCCGACTGGATCCATCAATATGGATTCCCCTCCGCCCGACTGTATGATCTCCCCTGCTACTAGAGTGGTCGCGCCCCTTACCTGATGGGATCTCCCCCCCTGTAACTGATGCTTGCGCCTACTCTTGGTCCCCCTGACACTGTTGATCTCCCGCACTAGATGGGATCCCCCCTGCACTGATGGCTCCTCACCAGTAACTGTCGGTCCCCCTGACTGTGATTTGACTCGAGGCCCCCTAATGTCTCGCATTGGATCCCTCTGGACTCTCCCTGCAATGATGGTCCCCCCGTGCACTATGATGGATCCCCCCCTGCCTCTGTATGGATCTCCCTCCACCGTCACCTCACCTCTGATGGATTTTCCCCCTGCTATGGTCTTTGCACACGATCTAGCACAGATGCATCTCTGTTTGCATGGATCTCCCTGCACTGATGGTTACCCTCAAACCCTTACTGATGGATCCTCCCCTATATGATGGATCTCCCTTGCACTGGTGATGCCCCCCTGCAACTGATGGATCCACCCCCTGCATGATGGATCTCCCGTGCAACTGATGCATCCCCCACCTGCATCGATAGGATTTTCCCTGACTGATGCATCCCCCCCTGCACTGATGAGATCTCCCATGCATTGAGGATCTCCCCCTGCACTGATGGATTCTCCCCTATACTGATGGATTTTCCCTGCACGATTGGATCCCCCCTGCTGAGGACCCCTGACTGGGACCCCCCTGAGTCCCACTGCAATGGATCTCCACTGCTGGATCTCGCACTGATGATCCCTGCATGTGATCCATATTGAGATCCCCTGCACGTGGATCTGCGAGGATCTCCCTATCAGGCCCCTGCCTGAATGGATTCTCCCTGCCTGATGACTTCTCCCTCCCCTGCACTGATATCTCCCCTATAGCACAA
>WNYA01001327.1:0-25187 GCA_019512145.1 Engystomops pustulosus | reverse complement strand
ATCGGGCCGTTGGGACACGGACAACCCGAGGATTCGGAAAAAACGAGGAATGTTAACAAGCCCAGTTGTGTCGCACGATCAAGCACTCACATACACCAGAAAAAAGCAGTGAAACAGCAGCGAACCTGGTGAAGATAGGCGCACGGACCGTAGTGATCCGGAGAACCCAAATCGCGTCAGAGGAACTGGACTGGACCGGGTAAGTAACGGTGCCCCAATCACCAGACAGGGGCAGATACTTACCGGCCTATTCGCCTCCAGCGGCGGCGTTCTATGACAGGATTCGGGTCCCGGACGGGATTTCTGGAGGGGTAGCATCCGCCGGTCACCAGGTGCGCCCTGACACCGAGGCGGCACTGAGTGCAGGTATAAAGGCGCGTCCCGAGCGACACATTTTCCGTTTTTAAATGCGGCGGTTTTCGCTCGGCCACGCCCCCAGATTTCCGTAGCGTGCACGCCAGCGCCGATGCGCCACAATTTGATCGCATGCGCCAAAATCCCGGGGCAGTTCAGGTACAATCGGCGCAAATCGGAAATATTCGGGTAACACATCGGGAAAACGTGAATCGGGCCCTTAGCAAATGACCCCCATTATTGAAGGCTCTTGATTTCTCAAGCGGTGGCCAGCGGAGGCTGCTAGCATGGCCACCCAGACAGTCAACCATCATACATGTCACCCATACATGGCACCCACACATGTCACCCATACATGTCACCCATACATGTCACCCATACATGTCACCCATAAATGGCACCCACACATGGCACCCACACATGGCACCCACACATGGCACCCACACATGTCACCCACACATGTCACCCACACATGGCACCCATACATGTCACCCATACATGGCACCCCATACATGGCACCCACCAACTGGCACCACACATGTCACCATTACATGCTCACCATACATGCACCCAGTCCTAGAGCACCCACCAACATGAGCAACAACATGTCACATTTTCACACTGATGATCATCTTCTGCACTGAGTGACCATCCCCCATGACACTGATGGATCTCCCTGCACTGATGGATATCACCCCCTGCATCGAGTGGATCATTACCCCCCTTGCATGCTGGAATCTCCCCCCTGCACTGATGGATCTCCCCCCTGCACTGATGGATCCCCCTGCACTGATGGATCTCCCCCCTGCATGATGGATCTCCCCCCTGCACTGATGGATCTCCCCCCTGCACTGATGGAGGCTCCCCCCTGACAGACTGGATGGAGTCTCCCCCCCTGCACTGATGGATCTCCCCCTGCACTGATGGATCTCCCCCTGCACTGATGGATCCCCCCCTGCACTGATGGATCTCCCCCCCTGCACTGAGGATCTCCCCTGCACTGATGGTCCCGACTGCACTGATGCTCTCCTCCTGCCTGATGGATCCCCCTGCATGATGATCTCCCCCACTGAATAGATGGATCCCCCCTGCCTGATGGATCCCCCCCTGCACTGATGGATCTCCCCCCTGCACTGATGGATCTCCCCCCTGCACTGATGGATCTCCCCCCTGCACTGATGGATCCCCCTGCACTGATGGATCCCCCTGCACTGATGGATCTCAAACCTGCAGATGATGGATCCCCCTGAACTGGATGGATCCCCCTGCACTGATGGATCTCCCCCTGCACTGATGGATCTCCCCCTGCACTGATGGATCTCCCCCTGGCACTGATGGATCTCCCCCTGCACTGATGGATCTCCCCCCTGCCCTTATGGTTTCCCCCCTGCACTGATGGATCAGACTGAACGTGGATCTCAACCCCCTGCATCAGAATCCTCCTCACTGATTGATCTCCCCCCTGCACTGATGAATGCCCCCTGTAATGATGGATCTCCTCCTGCACTGATGGATCCCCCCTGCACTGATGGATCTCCCCCCTGCACTGTGGATATCCCACACCTGCAGAGGATCTCCCCTGCAACTGATGAATCCCTCCTGCCACGAGGGATCTCCCCCCATGCAGCGAGCGGGCACTCTCCCCTGCACTGAATGGATCTCAACCCCCCGCACGATGGATACCCCCCTGCCACTGAATGGACTTCCCCCTGGCACTGATGGATCTCCCCCCTGCACTGATGGATCCCCCGGCCACTGTGGATTCCCCCCTGCACTGATGGAATCTCCCCTGACTGATGGATCCCCCCTTGGACTGATGAATGTCCCTCCTGACATGAGGATCTCCCCCCTGACCACATGATTGGAGTCTCACATGCAACTGGATGGATCTCCTCCCTGCCACATGATGGGCTTCCCCCTGCACTGATGGATCTCCCCTGCACTGATGGATATCCTCCCTGCACTGATGGATCTCCCCCTGCACTGATGGATCTCCCCCTGCACTGATGGATCTCCCCCTGTACTGATTGATCTCCCCTGCACTGATGGATCCCTCTTGATGGATCTCCCCCCTGCACTGATGGATCTCCCCTGCACTGACGGATCTCCCCCCTGCACTGATGATCCCTCCTGCACTGATGTCTCACCCCTGCACGATGGATATCCCCGCACTGATGATCTCCCCCCTGCACTATGGATCTCCTCCCTGCACTGTGGACCCCCTGCAATGATGGATCTCCCCCCTGCAATGATGGATCTCCCCGGCACTGAGGATCTCCCCCCTGCATGTGCAATCCCCCCGTTTAAGATGGATTGATTACCTCTGCACTGATGGATCCCCCCTAGCACGAATGGATCCCCCCCTGCACTGATGGATTTCCCCCTGCACGATGGATATCCCCCACCCCCCCACCCTGCAACTGTCTGAATCCGCCCCTTAACAGTGATGGATCTCCTCCATGCACTGATGATCCCCCCCCCTTGCGCACTTGTATGGATATCTCCCCACCTGACAAATGATGGCATTATCCGCCCTGCACTGATGAATCCCTCCTGCACTGATGGATCTCCCCCCTGCACTTGGAGGATCTCCCGCCTGTACTGATGGATCTCCCCGCCTGCATGAGAATCCCTCTGCACTGATGGACTCCCCTGCAATGATGGATCTCCCCCATGCACTGATGAATCCATCATGCACTGATGGATTCCCCTGTACGATGTGATTTCCCCCCTGCACGGATGAATCCCTCCTTGACTTATGGATCTCCCCCTGCACGAGGATTCCCCCATGGCCACTGATGGATCTCCCCCTGCACTGATGGATCTCCCCTGCACTGATGGATCCCCCTTGATGGATCTCCCCCCTGCACTGATGGATCTCCCCTGCACTGATGGATCTCCCCCTGCACGTGAATCCATACTGCACTGAGAATCTCCCCTGCACTGATGGATCTCCCCCTGCACTGATGGATCTCCTCCCTGCACTGATGGATCTCCCCTGCACTGATGGATCTCCCCTGCACTGATGGATCTCCCCCCTGCACTGATGGATCTCCCCTATACTGATGGATCTCCCCCCTGCACTGATGGATCCCCCCCCTGCACTGATGCTCTCACCCTGCACGATGAATCCCCCCATGCACTGATGGATCTCCCCTGCAACTGATGGATCTCCCCCTGCACTAATGGCACTCTCCCCCTGCACTGATGGATCCCTTGATGGATCGCCCCTGCACTGATGGATACCCCCTTGCCCCCAGAATGATGGATCTCCCTGCACTGATGATCTCCCTGACTGATGGATCTCCCCTGCACTGATTGATCTCCACCTGACTGATGGATCTCCCTGCACTGATGGATCTCCCTGCATGATGGATCGCCACTGCATGAGGGATCGCCCCTCACTGATGGGCTCCCTGCCACTGAGGATTCCTGCACTGATGGATCGCCCCATGCACACTGATGGGATCCCCCCCACCGAACTGATGGATCTCCCCTGCTAGATGGACCTGTATGGATCTCCCATGTTACTGACGGATCACCTGATACTGATGGATCCCCCCCTGTACTGATGGATCCCCCCCTTGTACTGATGGATCTCCCCCCTGCACTGATGGATCTCCCCCCTGCACTGATGAATCCCTCCTGCACTGATGGATCTCCCCCCTGCACTGATGGATCTCCCCTGCACTGATGGATTCCCGAGCACTGGACTGGATCTCCCCTGCACTGATGGATCCCCCTTGATGGATCTCGCCCTGCACTGATGGATCGCCCCCTGCATGATGGATACCACCCCCCCCCCAGAACTGATGGATCCCCCTTGATGGATCTCGCCCTGCACTGATGGATCTCGCCCTGACTGATGGATCTCCCCTGCACTGATGGATCTCCCCTGCACTGATGGATCTCCCCTGCACTGATGGATCTCCCCTGCACTGATGGATCGCCCCCTACACTGATGGATCCCCCCCCCCCCGAACTGATGGATCTCCCCTGTAATGATGGATCTCACCTGTACTGATGGATCCCCCCTTGTACTGATGGTCTCCCACCAGTAACTGTTGGATTCCCCCTGACTGTGATCCCCTGAACTGAGGATCCCCCTAATGAGGATCTCCCCAGCACCTGATGGATACCCCTATACTGATGGATCTCCCTGCACTGATGGATCCCCCCGGCACTTGATGGTCCCCCCCTGCACTGATGGATCTCCCTTTCTTGATACTTCTAGTGATGAGTAAAAATACTTTCCCCCTGCATTGAGAGGCATGCATACGTCACAATGCACTGATGGATCTCCCTGCACTGATGGATCTGACCTCCTCAAATGATGGATCCCTATACTGATGGAATCTCCCCTATATGAGGATCTCCCTTGCCACTGTGGATCCCCCCTGCACTGATGGATCCCCCCCTGCACTGATGGATCTCCCTTGCACTGATGCATCCCCCCTGCACTGATGGATTTTCCCCTGCACTGATGCATCCCCCCTGCACTGATGGATCTCCCCTGCACTGATGGATCTCCCCTGCACTGATGGATCTCCCCTATACTGATGGATTTTCCCCTGCACTGATGGATCCCCCCTGCACTGATGGATACGACCCCATGCCACTCGATGGATCTCCCCTGCATGATGGATCTCCCCACCTGCACGATGATCCCACTGCATGATGGATCCCCTGCACTGATGATCCCCCTGCATGATGGATATCCCATATATGATGATGGATTCCCCTGCATGATGGATCCCCTGCACTGAGGATCTCCCTACACTGATGGATCCCCCCTGCACTGATGGATCTCCCCCCTGCACTGATGGATCTCCCCTGCACTGATGGATCCCCCTGCACTGATAGATCTAGTCACACATGCATGTGTCCTACTGATGGGATTAGGTCGGTGTTGGCTGCGCTGTACCCCAGAGGCAGAGGTAAAAAGCTTTTATGTTATTATGAAATGAATGTTAAGACGGATCAGGATCCTGCAGCAGCTGGGACTAATCTCCAGAGAGAGGATGACAAGGTGGTGAGGAGGGTGCGAGGGACCCAGGAGGCACCAGGCGGATCATGGGAGAGGTTGGTGCCGCCGCTGATCCTCTGGTATGTCCAGGTACATGCAGGAAGGTGACACTGATGGATCTCCCCCTGCACTGCTGGATCTCCCCCTGCACTGCTGGATCTCCCCTGCACTGCTGGATCCCCCTGCACTGCTGGATCCCCCCCTGCACTGCTGTATCCCCCCCTGCTGTATCCCCCCCCTGCACTGCTGGATCTCCCCCTGCACTGCTGGATCCCCCCCTGCACTGCTGGATCCCCCCCCTGCACTGCTGGATCCCCCCCCCCTGCACTGCTGGATCCCCCCCCTGCACTGCTGGATCCCCCCCTGCACTGCTGGATCCCCCCCTGCACTGCTGTGACCCCCCCCTGCCACTGCTGGACCCACCCTGCACTGCTGGATCCCCCCCTGCACTGCTGGATCTCCCCCTGCACTGCTGATCCCGACTGCTGGATCCCCCCTGCACTGATGGATCCCCCCCTGCACTGCATGGTCCCCCCCATGCACTGCTGGATCCCCCCCTGCACTGCGATCCCCCCCCTGCACTGTGTATCCCCCTGCACTGCTGTATCCCCCCCTGCACTGCTGGATCCCCCCTGACAATGCTGGATCCCCCCCCTGCACTGCTGGATCTCCCCTGCACTGCTGGATCCCCCTGCACTGCTGGATCCCCCCCCTGACACTGCTGGATCCCCCTGCCACTGGCTGGATCCCCCCCTGCACTGCTGGATCCCACCACCCCTGCCACTGCGCGGATCCCCCCCCTGCACTGCTGGATCTCCCCCTGCACTGCGGGATTCCCCCCTGACACTGCTGGATCCCCCCCCTGCACTGCTGGATCTCCCCTCACCTGCTGGATCACCCCCTGCACTGCTGGATCCCCCCCCCTGCATGGGACTCCCCCCGCACTGCTGGATCCCCCCCTGTCCATGCTATCCCATATCCCTCGGATCCCCCCCCCCCCTGCACTGCTGGATCCCCCCCTGCACTGCTGGATCCCCCCCCTGCACTGTGTTGTATCCCCCGCCCCTGCAAGCGGATAGATCTCTACCCCCTGCACCGCTGGATCCCCCCCATGCACTGCTGTGGATCCCCCTGCACTGCTGGATCCCCCCCTGCCATGCTGGCCCCCCCCTGCATGGCTCGTATCCCCCCTGCACTGCTGCACTGACTGCTATCCCCCCCCTGCACTCTGGAGCTCCCCCCTGCACTGCTGGACTCGACCCCCCCTCTGCACTGCTGGATCCCCCCCCGGCAAACTTCCTGCACTGTGGATCTCCCCCCTGCACTGCTGTATCCTGTATAGCCCCCTGCACTGCTGATCATCCCCCCCCTCACTGCTGTATCCCCCCCCCCTGCCCTGCTGTATCCACCCGCTGCATGTGTGGAATCTCCCCCTGCACTGCTGGATCTCCCCCTGCACTGCTGGATGCACTCATGGGCACCGCAACCACGACTTGTAATGTCAGACACGACCTGGGCCCAGAGGTGGCGCTGTTCTTGTATTCTTTCATTATGGGGGATCCCTACCTCCACCAGCTTCAAGCTTATTCGTACCACGTGTTACATAAGGACCGTGAGCAGCGGAGCTGTGGCCGATAGATACACGTGGACCCTCCTGAGCTCCCCCTCTGGCTGTCACCTGTCATGGCCGGCTTACCTGATATTTGTTTGTGGAGTTGAAAGGGATCTCAGCGACTTTCTTGCTCTTCTCCCTCATGGCCTTGACGGAGCCACAAGACAACTCAATGCACTTCAGGAGAGCCGACTCGGAGGCGTCACCAGCCACGTCCCTCTGTGAAGATATGTGAAGTTATGGAAGGAAACACGAGCAGAGGCCCATACACAATCACCGGGACACATGTAAAGCCCAGCATCCACACACTGACACACTGAAACACAGCTGCAGCCGAGGCGCGGCCACCACACACCTTCAGGACAGGGATGTTGTCGTTTCCTGCTTTGAAGACGGCGCGGTTACACAGGGCAGCGATGCGAGCCAAGGCGATCCAGGTGGGGGAGCTCTTGTCAAATGAGGCCCCTAAGAGAGGACACATGGTGAGAAGGAGGGGACACGTCAGAGACACCCCCTGACCCCAGAGCAGGGGCGCCCATCACACCTGACTGGTCCTCTGTGGTGTCAGCCTCATGAATCTGGTTGTCAAACCACATGTGCGCCACAGTCATGCGGTTCTGTGTCAGGGTGCCGGTCTTGTCGGAGCAGATGGTGGATGTCGATCCCAGGGTCTCCACGGCTTCCAGGTTCTTCACCAGGCAGTTCTTACGAGCCATGCGCTTGGCGGTGAGAGTCAGACATACCTGAGACACAAGACCATAGATTGGACCAATTCAATGGAGATGGTTGTGTAATCAGACAAGATGCTGACACAACCCCACCACATGGGTGCACATCCAGAATCTCAGTGAATCTGTCATGTCACCCGTGTAACAACATGTCATAAGCAGGCGCCCAGGTATCTAGAGGCCTCTGGTACTTACAGTGACGGTGGCCAGAAGTCCCTCTGGGACATTAGCAACAATGATCCCAATGAGGAAGATGACGGCCTCCAGCCAGGAATAGCCCAAGATGAGGGAGAGGATGAAGAAGGAGATTCCCAGGAACACGGCCACGCCAGTGATCAGATGGATAAAGTGCTCAATTTCCTTGGCAATTGGGGTCTTCCCAACCTCTAGACCAGAAGCCAAAGTGGCGATGCGACCCATCACGGTCCTGTCACCTGTGGCCACGACTATTCCACGGGCGGTACCTGCAAGGACATCACCTAGGTTAGAGATCAGGAAGTTTCATCTTCTGAAACGCCTCACATCTTTATACCAAGGGGATCCTGTTCCACACGGATCAAGCAGAATCAGCTACCTCCCACACCCTGACCACTTATGTGTCATGTCCCATAGACTATCTACGATATGGACCTTGACCACCTATGCACGGCCCTATGTAACTTTGTGAGTCTGGGTCAAGGTATTTTGGGTGTCTGGGTGGCATGGTCGCTCCATACTCCAGGTGACCTCTCCAGGTGAGGTGGAGCTGTGTCCTCCATGTGCTGCCTCCTACCTGATGAGATCCTTCCATCTGTATTTGTTATATCTGAAGACGGGACTGTCTGACTTCATGTTTAGAAGCTGGAGACAGCGAGTTTATTTTGCTTGACGCGTAAGAGACAAAAAACCTCCATTTACTTTGAACCTGTCCCTGTGTCTGTGCTGAACACCAGCGTCTACCTGTGAGCCACCCCCCACAACGTCTAGACAGGTGCTGGAGGAACTTGTTTAATAATCAGGATTTATGACCAGACGTCTAGATGGCTCCAAACATCATCATGTATGAACAGCTGTAAGATTTCCCAACAATGACACATGAAATTTTAGCAATTGTCTAAACTGATGTTCAGTTGTCTCTCACGTGCCCCGAGCTAATGTCCAACACTTTCCCTAAGGATAGTCAAAGATTCTCTTCTAGGCAATGGGACTTTACCTTCGACACAGTTGGTGGAGAAGAAGGTGATGTTACGGGTCTCGAGAGGGTTATCGTGGGTGCAGTCGGGTGACCTGGTTTGGGGCTCAGATTCACCTGTCAGGGAAGAGTTATCTACCTGAAAGACCATAGGTGGAAGGGAGAGAAGAGACAGGAGAGAGAAGGAATGAATAAGGAGGAGAAGAAATATGGAGAAACAGTAAACATATAGCGGGACTAGAGACAAAGTCACTGAGGGCTCAGTACAGAACGTACGGAAGATGCTTCCTCGCTTATAGGAGTCCATTATAGGTTCTATAGAGAGAAGACATTGCCTACTGCATCCCATAAACTGGTGAGGAACATGGTGAGGATGTGGTCACCACCGTAGTCTCCGCATCTGATGTATGGCTGAGACAAGCACTAACACAAAGCTCCCTGATGTGGAAGGGTATAACCTGAAGACGAGCTCCACAAGATACAACTGCAGATCATTGTGTGCTGCGCCTCACCTTACAGCCATGGGCCGAAATGATCCTCAGATCCGCCGGGACTCTGTCTCCACCTTTGATCTCCACCAGGTCACCGACCACCACTTCCTCTGCGTTCAGCTGCATTTTCTCACCTTCTCGGATAACTAGAGCTTGCTATAAGAAGAACATAGGAAACGGGTTACATAATAGGAGAAGATGGAGAGAGACGAGGGGCACATGACGGATGTGGAGAAGAGACAAGGGTGACGGGACCATACACACCTGGGGCACCATGTTCTTGAAGGACTCCATGATTTTTGAGCTTTTGGCCTCTTGGTAGTAGGAGAAGCAGCCAGTAATGATCACCACTGCGGCCAACACAATACCGAGGTACAGCTACAAGAGGAGCAAAGACATCTCCAGTCAAGAAAGAAGCCACCGTCACTTGTATCGGGCATCGGCCCCGGCATCAGGTCATTAAGCTCCACTAAGATCTTCACCTTTCACTTCTTTTTACCAGTTCACCAATAAGCCTTCTTCTTTAACCCCTTCCTCTGCAGTAACTATTAGTCGGCAATAGATCCTTTATATTTCAACCACCTTTCTCATGTGGTTATAAAGAGAAGGTCTGGGCCCCCTCTCCTGACTGTGGCCCCCTAATTTACCCCCATGATCTGCCTCTATAGACACCCTAGTCGTTTGCTATATAACTCACATTGTCTCCTGCGGGGTCATCCTCCGTACCCGCCTGGATCCCGTACGCTAGGAAGCAGAGAATAGCGCCGATCCACAGCAGGATGGAGAATCCACCGAACAGCTGGCGACAAAACTTGATCCACTCGGGTGTGGTAGGTGGCGGGGTGAGTGCGTTAGGACCATCCCTGGCCAGGATCTCCGCCGCTTTACTGAGTGTCAACCCCTAGAGACAGATAGAAGCCGTCAATGGTGTCAGGGAGCACACACATTACCCTAAGTCATGGACTGGGGCTCGTGATGACCACACATCATGTCACCTCTCACCTGTACACAGTCTGTGTTGTATTTCCGGCAAACTTCTTCCACTGACATTTTGTGCTCTGTCTACAAACATAATGAAGAAAAGATGAAAAACTAAACCGGACACCAGACCCGGTGGAGCGCCATGGAACCAGGAGCTCAGCACAACTGCATCGGAGTAATCCCCTCCATCTAGTGATCGGACCCCCGAGGGGCTAGCACTCTGCTCGTGGGAGCATGGCCCCTCCACTGCTGCGCCCTGCCATCATATAACCATATGACTCACCATGGCCACTTCTTTCTTGAGATCGTCCATTTCTTTCTTTGTTTGCTTTCCCTTAGAAGGAGATTCAGGGTCATCTTTATTGTCCTGCGTGGTGGCCACACGGTAACTGTCTGACCGGCCGTACTGCAAAAGAGGAAAATACATGTTACAACGGGTCCATGGGCACAGAGTATATACACAAGGAGCGGGCGGTGGGGCAGGGCCGTCTGATCAATACCTTCTATTGATAATGTGGTAATAAAAATGCATCATATGCAGAAGAGAAATCCCACGAGGTCAAACGTGACATCACCGGACTAATCATAGACATCGTAACGTGACATCACCGGACCAATCATAGACATCGTAACGTGACATCACCGGACCAATCATAGACATCGTAACGTGACATCACCGGACCAATCATAGACATCGTAACGTGACATCCACCGACTAATCATAGACATTGTAACGGACATCACCGGACCGATCATAGACATCGAACGGACATCACCGGACCAATCATAGACATCGTAACGTGACATCACCGGACTAATCATACATTCGTAACGTGACATCACCGGGACCAATCATAGACATCGTCACGTAGACATCACAAGACTAATCAATAGCATCGTAACGTGACATCACAAGACTATCATAGACATCGTAACGTGACATCACGACTAATCATAGACATCGTACGTGACCACACCGACTATCATAGACCCATCGTAACGTACATCACAGACTAATCAGACATCGTAACGTGACATCACCGGACTAATCATAGACATCGTAACGTGACATCACCGGACTAATCATAGACATCGTAACGTGACATCACAAGACTAATCATAGACTCGTAACGTGACATCACAAGACTAATCATAGACATCGTAACGTGACATCACCGGACTAATCATAAACATGTACGTGACATCAGACTAATCATAGACATCGTAAGTGACATCACCGGACCAATCTAGACATCGAACGTGACATCACCGGACTAAATCATAGACATCGTAACGTGACATCACCGGACTAAATCTGACATCGTAACGGTACATCACCGCATCCATAGACATCGTAACGTGACATCAACCCGACCGTAAATCATAGACAAAATCGACGACATCATACCGTACCCAATCATAGACAATCGTAACGTGACAATCACCGGACTAATCATAGACATCGTAACGTGACATCACCGAGCTAATCATAGACATCGTAACGTGACCATCATCGACTATCATAGACATAATCGTACGTGACATCACCCGGACATCATAGCCATCGTAACGTGACATCACAGGACTAATCATGACTCGTAGTGACATCACAGACTAATCATAGACATCGTAACGTGACATCACAAGACTAATCTAGACATCGTAACGTGACATCACCGGACAATCATAGACATCGTAACGTGATCACCGGACTAATCATAGACATCGTAACGTGACATCACCGTCATTCATAGACATCGTAACGTGACACAAATCACCGGACTAAGTCATAGACAATCGTAACGTGACATCACAGACACTCATATGACACATCGAAACGTGACTACACCGTACTATCAAGACATCGTAACGTGACAACACCGGACTAATCATAGACAGTCACGTGACATCACCGGACCAAGCATGACATCGTAACGTGACATCACCGTACCAATCATAGACATCGTAAGTGACAATCAACCGGACCAATCATAGGACATCGTAAACGTACACTCACACGACAATCATAGACATCGTAACGTGACATCACCTCCCGGACTAATCATAGACATCGTAACGTGACATCACCGGACTAATATAGACATCGTACGTGCCATCACGACCAATCATAGACTCGTAAGACTCACCGGACTCACTCATAGACAGCATCGACGTGACATCACCGGACCAATCATAGACATCCTAACGTGACATCGGAACAAGACTAATCATAGACATCGTAACGTGACATCACCGACAATCAAGACCTCGTAACGGACATCACGACAATCATAGACATCGTAACGTACATACAAAATCACCGACCAATCAGACCTGTCACGTGACATCACCGGACCAATCATAGACATTCGTACGTGCATCAAATCACCGGACCAATCATAGACATCGTAACGTGACATCACAAGACTAATCATAGACATCGTAACGTGACATCACCGGACTAATCATAGACATCGTAACGTGACATCACAAGACTAATCATAGACATCGTAACGTGACATCACCGGACCAATCATAGACATCGTAACGTGACATCAACCGACTAATAACGTAGACATCGTACGTGCATCACCGGACCAATCATGACACTCGTAACGTGACATCACCGTACTATCATGACATGCGTAACGTGACACATCACCGGACCAATCATGACCATCGTAACGTACACCTCACAGGACTAATCATGACATCGTAACGTGACATCACCGACCAATCATAGACATCGAACGTGACATCACCAGGACTAATCAAATCGTAAGTGACACACCGAACCAATCATAGACATCGTAACGTGACAATCACAGACTAATCATAGACATCGTAACGTACATCACCGACTATACATGACATCGTAACGTGACTCACCGGACTAATCATAGACATCGAACGTGACATCATCACGGACCATCATACACATCGTAACGTGACAATCACAAGACCTAATACATAGACAATCAGTAACGTGACATCACAGGACAATCATAGACATCGTAACGGGACATCACCGGACTAATCATAGACATCGTAAGCCTCACCGGACTCAATCAACATCGTAACGACACCGACAATAAGTAGACATCGTAAAGTGACATCCAGACTAATCATAACGACATCCGGTCATCAAGACATCGTATGTGACCATCCCGGACCAATCAATCGACATCGTAACGTACATCACAAACTAATCATAGACATCTGTAACGTGAACATTCACACAATCATAATCACATACGGACATGTAGTAATACAGTGACATCACAACACTCATAGTACACTCGTAGTGACATACAGAACTAATCGACATGTAACTGACTCCGGACATCATAGACATCGTACGTGAACATCACCGACCAATCTAGACATCGTAACGTGACATCACAACGACTACATCATAGACATCGTAAACGTGACCATCCACAAACTAATCATAGACAATCGTAACGTGACATCACAAGACAATCACTGACCCACCGTAACAGTGACATCACCGGACCTAATCATAGACATCGTAACGTGACATCACCGGACCAATCATAGACATCGTAACGTGACACATCACAAGACTAACTGACATCGTAACGACATCACGTAATCATAGTCTCTACGTGACATCCACAAGATACTAGACACGTACGTGACTCACCGGACCAATCATAGACTCGCGAACGTGACATCACTGGCCAAGTCATAGACATCGTACGTGACATTACAAGACTAATCATAGACAGATCGTAACGTGACATCACCGGACAATCATAGACCTCGTAACGTGACATCACGGACAATCATAGACATCGTAACGACCTCACCGACCAATCATAGACAACCGTAACGTGACATCACGGACCCATCATGAGACAAGTCGTACACGTGACCATCACAGGACTCCACTCAAGAACATACTCGTAATGTGACATCACCGACCATCATAGACATCGTAACGTGACATCACAAACTAATCATAGACATCGTAACGTGACATCACCAGACTAATCATGACATCGTACCGTGATCACCGGACATCATAGACATCGTAACGTGACATCACTGACAATCATTACATCATAACGTGACATCACAACTACATCAAGACATCGTAACGTGACATCACAAGACTAATCACAGAGACACTCGTAACGTGACATCACAGACTAATCATAGACATCTAATCGTACATCACCTCACCGGACCAATCATAGACATCGTACAACGCTGACATCACACGACTAACATAGACATCGTAACGGACATCACAGGACTAATCAAGACATCGTAACGTGACATCACCGGACTAATCATAGACATCGTAACGTGACACTCACAAGACTAATCATAGACATCGTAACGTAAGTCCACAACCGGACCAACAATAGACATCGTAACGTGACATCACAGACTAATCATAGACATCGTAACGTGCACACCACAGCTTATAGACATCGTAACGTGACATCACACCGGACCAATCACAGACAGTCGTCACGTGACTCACAAGACTAATCATAGACCATCGTAACGTGAGCTCACCGACAATCTAGACTGGTAACGTGACATCCAATACAATCATGAACATCGTAATGGACATCACCGACAATCATAACTACGAACGTGACATCACAAGACTAGCATAACAAGCTAACGTGCATCACCGACAATCATAGACATCGTACGTAACACACCGACCAATCATAGACATCGACGTATCATAACAAGTACTAATCAATAGACATCGTAACGTGACATCACCACCGACTATCATATACAAGTAACTGACACACAAGACTAATCATAGACATCGTAACGTGACATCACGACCATCATAGACATCGTAACGTGACATCACGACCATATCATCGACAACGTAACGTGACAATCACCGGACCAATCATGACAATCGTAACGTGACATCACCGACAATCATAGACTAACGATACATCACAGGACCATTCAGAGATTGTTACATAGACGGGCATTTCTGACCTTCCTGAGCCACAAAACTGATCATGGGATCCTCGCCCCCCCTCTCAGGTCACTGGGATCCATCGATCGCAACACCGGACCATCGCTCGTCAGTTCACGGTACATCGTCCTCGCATCACTGATCCATCGTCCCTCTGTCGCACTGGGATCCATCTTCCCCTCTGTCAGGTCACATGGGATCCATCGTCCCCCTTCGTCAGAGTCACTGGCATCCATCGTCCCCCCTCGTCATGGTCACTGGGATCCAATCTAGATTCCCCCTCTGTCGGTCACTGGGAATCATGCCGATCCATCAATTGTTCCATCCCGGCAGTCAGCCCCTCTGTCAGTCACTGATCCATCGTCCCCCCATCTGTCAGTCACGGGATCCATCGTCCTCTGTCAGGTCACTGGATCCATCGTCCCCCATCTGTCAGTCACTGGGATCCCGCCCCCCTCGTCAGGTCACTGGGATCCATCGTCCCCCCTCGGTCAAGGTCACTGGGATCCATCGTCCCCCTCTGTCAGGTCACGGGTCCATCTTCCCCCTCTGTCGTCACTGGGAGTCCACTGCGTCCCCCCTTCGTCAGGTCACTGGATCCATCGTCTCCCCTCGTCAGGTCACCTGGGTTCCATCGTCCCCCTCTGTCAGGTCACTGGATCGTTCGTCCCCCCTCGTCAGTCACTGGGATCCATCTCCCCCACCTCTGTCAGGCTCACTTGGCATCCATCCGCCCCCCTCTGTCAGTCACTGGATCATCGTTCCCCCTCTGAAGGCACGGCCTCCACCCTACTCTCAGGTCACTGGGATCCACATCGTCCCCCCTCTGTCAGGTCCGCTGGGACCATCGTCCCCCCGTCTGTCAGTCACGGGATCCATGTCCCCCCTCTGTCAGGTCACTGATCCATCGTCCCCCCTCTGTCAGGTCCACTGGCATCCATTCCCCCCCCTCTGTCAGGTCACAGGGATCCACGTCCCCCCTCTGTCAGGTCACTGGGAGTCACAGATCCATGTCCCCACCCTCCTGTCAGGGTCACTGGCATCACCATCGTCACCCGCCTCTGGTCAGGTCTGGCATCCATCGCCCCCCCTCTGTCAGGAGGTCACTGGCATCCATCGTCCCCCCTCTTGTCAGGCACTGGGACCATCGTTCCCCCTCTGGTCAGGTCACTCGGGATCCATCTGTCCCCCTCTGGTCAGTCAGGATCCAGTCTCCCCCCTCTGTCGGTCAGGTCATGGATCCATCGCCCCCTCTGTGCAGGTCACTGGCATCCAGTCTCCCCCCCCCCCTCGGTCAGGTCACTGGATCCATCATGCCCCCCTTCTGTCCAGGTCACGGGATCCATCGTCCCCTTCCGTCAGGTCACTGGGATCCATCGTCCCCTCTGTCAAGGTCCCTGGGATCCATCGCCCCCTCTGTCAGTCACTGGGTCCATCGTCCCCCCGCTGTCAGGGTCACTGGATCCATCGTCCGCCCCTCTGCAGTCCAGGACATCGCCGCCCCCTCTGTCAGTCACTGGGCATCCATCGTCCCCCTCTGTCAGTCCTGGGATCCATCGTTCCCCCTCTGTCAGGTCACTGGGATCCATCGTTCCCCCTCTCTGTCAGGTCACTGGCATCCATCGTCCCCCCTCTGTCAGGTCACTGGCATGCCAGCGTCACCCCCTCTGTCAGTTCACGGGGATCCATCGTCCCCCTCTTCAGGTCACTGGCATCCACGGTCCTCCCTCTGTCAGGTCACTGCATCCATCGTCCCCCTCTGTCAGGTCACTGGGATCCCATCTGTCACCCCCTCTGTCAGGTCACTGGCATCCATCGTCCGCCCTCTGTCGTCGGGCACTGGCATCCATATGTCTCCCCATCTGTCAGGTCACTGGGATCCATCGTCCCCCTCTGTCAGGTCACTGGGATCCATCGTCCCCCCTCTGTCAGGTCACTGGATCCATCGTCCCCCCTCTGTCGTCCTGCATCCATCGTCCCCCTCTGTCAGGTCACGGGATCTCGCCCCCCTCTGTCATCACAGCGTCCCCCCCCTGTCAGTCACTGGGATCCATCTCCCCCCTCTGATCAAGGATGGGATCCATCGTTCCCCCTCTGTCAGGTCCTGGGAAGCCATCGTCCCCCCGCTGTCACGGCATCACGTCCGCCCTCTGTCGGTCATGGCATCCATTCCGCGCCTCTGTCAGGTCACTGGATCCATCGTCCCCCCTCTGTCAGGTCACTGGCATCCATCGTCCCCCCTCTGTCAGGTCACTGGGATCCATCGTCCCCCTCTGTCAGGTCACTGGGATCCATCGTCCCCCCTCTGTCAGGTCACTGGCTCATCCATCGTCCCCCCTCTGTCAGGTCACTGGGATCCATCGTCCCCCCTCTGTCAGGTCACTGGCATCCACTGCGTACCCCACTCTGTCAGGTCACTGGCATCCATCGTCCCCCCTCTGTCAGGTCACTGGCATCCATCGTCCCCCCTCTGTCAGGTCACTGGGATCCATCGTCCCCCCCGCTGTCATGGTCACTGGATCCTCGTCCCCCTCTGTCAGGTCACTGGATCCATGCGTCCCCCCTGCAGGTCCTGGGATCCTCGCCCCCATGTCGGTCACTGGGATCCATCGTCCCCCCTCTGTCAGGTCACTGGGATCCATCTCCCCGTCGGTCCTACTGATCCCTGTCCCTGTCAGTTCACTTGGGAGCGCCTCCGTCATGTGAGTCTCGTTATCATCCATAGAACAAGAACTTCCCCTCCTCCAGCGGGACAAATACTCTGCTAAACCACATTAAGGGCGCCAAAATTGTGTCCTAGAACACAAGACCAGTCCCCCTCATCTTACACTTCTCATTCACACACAATATTATAACCCACCTCTAATTAATTAACAATAAAGGGCACCGTAGGTGGCACGGCCTTGGGCACCTCAACGTTATTCTCATAGTTCCTTGGGGTTGTTGGGAGGCTAACTACACTGATACAATAGAGTAAGAAAATTTTGACAAATTAAATAATTTGTTGCTCGCTTTCATCACAACACTATTGGTATAGAATCACCTATGAAATACACCGACGGAATCCAAACTAAATCCAAGGCCACTTAATAAGTATAAATTTCGAACAATGGCACTCTCCAACCTTGAAAAGAAGTTACAGTCGGGCCAATATCTGAGTGTCAGAGGGAGCTTCTTAGATGACAGCTTATTGTCAAAATAAGCTTCACACCATCACGTCAAGAGTCACCTATGCCCCTGGTATACTCCAATGCAAAAGGTTCCCATTTTTTTTCCTTTTTCCCATTTATGTCCCTCACCAAGAACCATAACTTGGTGTGTGCTATGCTGTACTTGTGGTTTCTGAGTTGGTTTCGCCGGTGCGTGATTGTTGGCGTAAGCTTGGGTCCTATGCAAGTGCTGTGTCTTTTGTTGTGGAGCTTTGGGCTATTGGGGGTGGGGGATGAATCAAAAGAAGATAATCAATTCTAAAACTTGCCGTTCGGGGGGGGCCAGTGTGACTGAACTATTTTGGAGCAATGTGACCACCGTACGTGGGGCATTGACACCGGCTACTGTGAGGGCATGTACCACGCGCTACGGGGGCGATGTGACCACGGTTCGGGATGCCGGCTACTGTGGGGCAATGTGACCACCGAGCTACTGTGGGGCAATGTGACCACCGGCTACTGTGGGCAATGTGGACCACTTATCTTGGATTACACACTTGTGGGGCAATGTGACCATCGGCTACTGTGAGGCAATATGACCACCTGGCACTGGTGGGGCGATGTCACTCTGGTGCACTTAAGGCCCGGTCTACGTGTGGCGAGGGACACGTAGGGCGATGTGAACCCACGCGGTAATGTGGGGCGATGTGACACCGGCGTACGTGGCGGCATGTGACCCCGACTACTGTGGGAGAGGCGATGTGACCATCCGCTACTGTGTGGGCATAGGACCACCGGCTTGTGGGGCATGTGACCACAGCTACTGTGGGGGCTATATGTAACCACCGGCTACTGTGGGGGCAATGCCATGTCGGGGCAGACCACCGTCTCTGTGGGAGCAATGCTAGCACCGGCTACTGTGAGATATAGGCTACTGCTGGGACAACGGTGGTCATCTAACCTATGTAAGGTAATTAAGAGTAATATTTGCTAAGCGTTGGTGGCACTGTGACTTGGCTTCTCTGTTGGGGGACAGTGATTTGGCGCTACGTGTGTAGGGTCAATGTAACCTATTGGCCTATATGGGGTACTAGTGACTGTGGCTTGATGTGGTCAGGGGAACTTTGACTATTTGCTACTGTGGGTGCCGTGTGATTTGGCTACGGTTAGGACACTGTGACTTGACTACTTTATTTAGGAAAAAAAATCACAAAAATATAATAATAATAATGTACACAATCTCAATTGTATCATGTGTAATGTTTGGTTCTGGTATGATCATTGTGGTTGGTTCTGGTTCATGTCTGTTGTGTTGTGATTCATGTGGTGGTGTGTTCGGGAGTTGGGGTGGGTGGTGATGTATCATGTGGTGTGTTGGTTCTGGTAATGTATCATGTGGTGGTTTGGTTCTGCGTATGGTAAATCATGTGGTTGTGTGTTGGTTCTGGTGATGTATCATGGGGTGTGTTTGGTTCTGGTGATGTATCAAAAATGTGTAGGGGGGGGGGCTGTGTGTTTGGTTCTGTAATGTATACATGTGGTGTGTTTTGGTGCTCGGTATATGTGATCATGTTAATTTTTTTGGTTCTGGTAATGTTCATGTAAGTGGTGTGTTTGGTTCTGGTTAGTATCATGTGGTGTGTGTTGGTCTGGTGATGTATCATGTGGTGTGTTTGGTTCTAGGTGATGTATCATGTGTGTGTTTGGGTTCGTGATTGTACATAGGATATGGTGTGTTTTGTTGTCCTGGGTAAATTGTATTATGTGTATGTTTGGTTCTGGTAATGTATCATGGTAAGTTTGTATGTATTGTGTTTTCTGTAATGTATCAGGTTGTGTGTTTGGGTACTGGAATGTCTCATGTGGGTGTTCTATCTCAGGGTGTGTAGATGAGCGAACATGCTTGCGTCCGAGCGGATGGGACTTCGCGTCCGCCGAGGGAAAGAAATGGCAGTCCGCACGTTTTGCTTTTTAGGGGCCAGAACAGGCCATCACAAGCCAGGGTGTTGGGCAGACAGGGGGGGTTGGCACACAGACAGCGAGGGGTGTGTTATTCCGCGGTCTCCAGCAGAGGGTTTATCTACTGCCCCACGACTGACTCACTATCGGGAATCGAGTGGTGATCTGCCTACATCATCTCTGGCTCTGCCTCCTTCATCCCTAACTCTTCCTCCCTTGTCTCTGTCTCTGCCTCCCTCTCTGGCTCTGCCTATTGTCTCTGCCGCCATGATCTAAGGCTCTGCTTCCATTGTCTCGGGCTCTGTCTCCATCATCTCTGTGGCTCTGCCTATCGTCTCTGCCGCCATGGTCTCAGGCTCTGCCTCCTTGGTCTCAGGCTCTTCCTCATCATCTCTGGCTCTGCCTCCATGGTCTCTGCCTCCATGGTCTCAGGCTCTGTCTCCATCATCTCTTGCTCTGCCTCTATCGTCTATGGATTTGACTCCACTGTCTCCAACTCTGCCTCATCATCTCTGGCTCTTTCTCATGGTCTCCGGCTCTGCTTCCATGGTCTCTGGCTCTGCCTACATCATCACTGGCTTTTCTTCCATGGTCTCTGGCGCTGCCTCCGTGGTCTCTGGCTCTGCCTCATCATCTCTGGTTCTTCCTGAATGTCTCTGGCTCTGCCTCCTTGGTCTCTGGCTCTGCTTCCATGGTCTCAGGCTCTGCTTCCATCGTCTCGGGTTCTGTCTCCATCATCTCTTGCTCTGCCTCTATCGTCTATGGATCTGACTCCACCGTCTCCAACTCTGCCTCATCATTTCTGGCTTTTTCTCATGGTCTCTGGCGTTGCCTCCATGGTCTCTAGTTCTGCCTTATCATCTCTGGTTTGGTCTCATTGTCTCTGGTTCTCCCTCCATGGTCTCTGGTTCTGTCTGAACATCTCTGGTTCTGCCTCATCGCCTCTGGTTCTGCCTCATCATCCCTGGTTCTGCCTCATCGTCTCTGGCTTTGCCTCCATGGTCTCTAGTTCTGCCTCATCATCTCTGGTTTTGTCTCATTGTCTCTGGCTCTGCCTCCATAGTCTCTGGTTCTGCCTCCATAGTCTCTGGTTCTGCCTCCATAGTCTCTGGTTCTGCCTCCATAGTCTCTGGCTCTGCCTTCATAGTCTCTGGTTCTGCCTCCATAGTCTCTGGCTCTGCCTCCAAGTCCCTCTGGTTCTGCCTATGGCTCTGCTCTGCCTCATCTCCCTGGCTCTGCCTTCCATAGTCCTCTGGCCTGCCTTCATTTCTCTTCTCTGGCTCTGCCTTCATAGTCTCTGGCTCTGCCTCCATGGTCTCTGGTTCTGCCTCATCGTCTCTGGTTCTGCCTTCATAGTCTCTGGCTCTGCCTTCATAGTCTCTGGCTCTGCCTTCATAGTCTCTGGCTCTGCCTCCATGGTCTCTGGTTCTGCCTCATCGTCTCTTGCTCTGCCTCATCGTCTCTGGTTCTGGCTCATCGTCTCTGGTTCTGCCTCCATAGTCTCTGGTTCTGGCTCATCGTCTCTGGCTTTGCCTTCATGCTCTCTGGGTCTGCCTCCATGGTCTCTAGCTCTGCCTCATCATCTCTGGTTCTTCCTCATCGCCTCTGGCTCTGCCTCCATCCTCCCTAGCTCTGCCTCATAGTCTCGGGCCACACATTCTCTTATTTACGTCCCCTTCGCCTGATGACAGGTAAGAGGAGGAGGATCAATAACCACAGAGAGAACATTGATCTCTCTGAAGAGGAGCGAGCGGCAGACCGGGCACACACCAGGGAAGTACAGGGACAGGATACTCTCTCCTCACCCCCACTCCCATCATCCGTGCCCCCTGCTATAACGAGATCAATGAGGATCTGTCTCTCCTCCCGAGAGCCACAAGAGGACAAGATATGGATCCTAGTCTTAAAGGACAAATTACATCCCGGTCAGGCATTATTTCTGTCTCTATACACATGCATGCTCAGCCGACATTATTATCAATAAAGCTTCATTACAGACACCTTACAGCTGATCATTGCAGCCTGAGAGCTTCACCAGAGGTCACAGAGGGCAAAGGGGTCCCTCTTTAACTAGAGGTCGTCTGTAAGTTGGGTGTTCTTAAGTAGGGGACTGTCTGTATATGTTTCTTATTCTGGGCAATCCCTTTTATGCTTCCTTTCAGAAGCCCCAATCCTGGAATATAAATCCATAGGCTCAGGCCTCTCTTGTAAAGGCACAGCCGGGCTATGCAACCCTTTCGATGCCTCAATCTAAATAGACAGGTATTGATGCTATAGTCAGGGACAGGCTCATTGGAGTATCAGGACACAAAATAGATGAAAATGACTGGGATCCCTAGTCAAGCCATGGTGCAACCCCAAACCTGTCTGACATCTCCATCATCCCTCAATGGGCCGCCTTATTATGAGCCTAGGGAAGGTAGCAGCCTGGATTCAGTCTTCAGGGACCTATAACGGCTGAACCAACACATTTTGTTAGTATTGAAATGTTTGTTGACTCTCTTACCAGGCCTGGAGTGACGGGCGTACAGAGGAGGAGGTTAGGGCTGGGATCTCAGCGGCACAGGCTGGGACGGCTCAGGGCTCAATGCCGTTGGGATTAGATGCCAAAAAGGCTTTCCATAAAGTATTTAGCAGGCAACCACGAGGCACAGGAACTTTGGTAGAACCTTCCAGTATTTGATAGATTTACTATACACGGACTCCCACAAAATAATCAATCAATGGCCGAAACTCCGCAGTTAGACATCCTTCAGGGAACCCAACAGGGCTGCCCAATATCTCCGTCCTACAGATGACCTAACTCCTTACATATCAGCTTCTCATTATGCCGAGAGGAAATGAATGGGTCAGTACAGACAGATTTCACTGAACCGCCCATTACTGCACTGACCAGATGGCAGCAGGACAACTCCTCCATCATCCCATCACAACCCCTGAAGACAATGGTGAACACATCTTTCTGCACGTGACACTTCCAGGAGATCTCCAGTTATGACGCTGCTCCTACATTATCCCTTCAAGGGGGATTCCATATCAGCATATATGACACTACCAAATGGTGACGATGTGGCAGTGCGGGGGCTGGTCTCTATGACTGTATATAGGCCTCCCCGACACAAACTATGTCCTGATGTGGGCAACAGTATCAAGAGCGACAGCTCCTAGGAGACCCCTATAGCTGTGTAAGTGGAAGCGCTACCTTACCTGGGATGAGATGGTGGGGCCTGGCCTCCGGGAATGAGGTGTGGGGTCCTCTTTTATTTGCTTGTGTTTAATTTCCCTATGACCCAAAATATATCACAGCAGTGACATTTGCCTCACCGTGCCACTAAATGTTGTGGATATAGAACGACGCAGACTTTATTGTTTGGAACGTATCTGATTTTGCAGATTTTGTTACTTGGAAGCTATCTCCCACCCCCACCCCCTCTCCTTGTCTCCCGACCCCTTCCCTATACCCTCCAAGGTCTTTTGCTTTCATTGTTGACCCTAATACAGAGTCCTGTTTTCTATTATAAAAACTCAATAAACAAAGTTTAAAAAAAAAAAAATTCCATATGTCACAGTTCTGCTGCTACTAACAACATACAGAGATGTATGATTCCACTAATTTGTAAGGCTGACTGCATAGAGCACAGGAGTGTGAGGATATACCCGCAGAGCTATGCTATGCTGCCATTTTAGCAGGCTACATACACTGGGCTCTGTGCACACTGCCTCGTAGCTGTATATGGCAGGATATATGTCTACACAAAGCACCTGAGCCCCGGGCCCAGGAAAAGCTGTGTCTCCGTCTCCTTGGATACTCCTTGTATTATTCATGACGGATTATATGGATTTCTTTCAGTAGCATAATAGAATAATATCCAGCAGGAGAGGAGCATAAGAAAGGAAGATTATGTGGTGGGAGCGCACAATATGGAGCTGATACATATCTTGTTGGTGTTAATCACTTGCAGGTCATCTTACTTCATCACCCCGTATTTCCAGTATAGAGAGGGGCCTAGAGAGCTCCTATAGAGAGGGGCCTAGAGAGCTCCTGTAGAGAGGGGTCTCAGGTGAGGACTCCCCCTGGCTGCTGTACACATCACACAGTATCACCCTCTATGACCTCATATATCATCTCCTCCACCTTCTATAAACCAATGCTGTATTATCGGGGCCCCACTAGATTCAGGGGCCCGGCCTGCTAGGCCTCATCCCAGCAGGACTGAGGAGAGGGACCTGAGATCACAGAGGAGGGAGGAGGACTGAGGAGAGGGACCTGAGATCATAGAGGAGGGAGCAGGACTGAGGAAAGGGACCTGAGATCATAGAGGAGGGAGCAGGACTGAGGAGAGGGACAATCTGTCCCAGTCCCTCAATAACATGAGGGTGGGGAGGGGTGTCGGCCCACATCTCTCCGAAGAGTCACCACATCATGGAGATACGAGGAGTGACCGTCCTGTACTAACATCTGATACATCACAGATCACTGCTGAGCTTCACTGTGCAGATGGGGCCTGAGCCAGCAGAGTCACCACATCATGGAGATACGAGGAGGGATTGTCCTGTACTAACATCTGATACATCACAGATCACTGCTGAGCTTCACTGTGCAGATGGGGCCTGAGCCAGCAGAGTCACCACATCATGGAGATACGAGGAGTGATGGTCCTGTCCTGAGCTTCACTGTGCAGATGGGGCCTGAGCCAGCAGTCACCACATCATGGAGATACGAGGAGTGATG